>JAOXNG010000042.1:22561385-22577653 GCA_028566535.1 Scolopax minor | reverse complement strand
ATTTAAAAAAAAAAAAAAACAAAAAAAAAACAAACAACAAAAAAACCCCCAAAAAAACCACACCAAAAAAACAAAAAAAAACCCCAAAAACCCTGTTAGATCTATTTAGACCTTAATTCTCAAAGCTATGTCCAATGACATTAGCCATGTGCTCTTAACAGAGAAAAATAATGCATTGACACAAATGGAATATATTAAATCCCTGAACATTGCAAAATGCACCACAGAGTAAAAATGCAAATAGAGCAAACAATGCTCTACTTGTCAGTATACAAAGATCTGCAGTTACAAGGTGGCAATCCAGCAAGGTTTGATATAAATCTAGAAATCTAGCAACACAGAGAAGTACATATTTTTGCTTGGTTTCTGTTCCAAACTTGCTGTTACATACCTGAGTGGCAGAGATGCTGAAACTGAATTAAAATCAAAAACTATAGAAATGCTGAAGACATTTTCATGAATACAAAATTACTTTATTAATTATATCTGCTATTCTAAAAACAGCAGGGCTAAAGAACTCTCACTAGGTTGTATATACATGCTGTTCCATGGTGATGAAACATTTTAGCTCTCACTTAAAGGAACTGGAATGATTTTTACATTTTTTTTCTTGGAAAAAACAGGAGTTGGTAGATGGCAATAAGGTTTTTTTTCCTCACAATTTTTTGACATAATTTTTTGACAAATTAGGAAGAAAAATACACTCAATTCAGTGTATTCCCATTCAACTTGTACTCATGCTCAAGTGCAATTCCTTTGTTGCAGAAATATCATCTTAGTACAATGCAGATCTAAGAATATAAAATTTGAAAGTAAGACTCAAGGATGAGAGTAAGTCAAGTAAGACTCTTAAGTAAGAGTCAAGGATTCTTGTTAATTTTCACTACCACAACTCACATTCACAATAGATCTATTCACAAATAGATCACTAATTAAAGACCAGATGTCCTTACAGCAGTTTTTTAAGATCTTAGCTTTTGATTAGATTGAAGTTCCTTCAGAGTAAAAGTAAATTGCACGCATTTTCAGACTTCTCTTTTCACTCATACATACCCAAAGCCTAATTTTAATCTTGCAAGTACTTTGTGTATTTCTCGGTTCTCACCTTCTTTAGGAAACTTACTCACTCACTAGGATTATATGGAAAAGTACATTTTGAAATGAGCTACCGTATTTTGCCAGGTAACAAACACTGCACAGAAAATGACCTGTTGGGCACTAGGTTGCTATAGAAACTATTGGAAAACCTAAGGTGATGAATTTATTTTTTACACCCCCCTGACCCCTGTGTGGTTTTGTGGTATATAAAGGAAAAATGGTATCTATTTAGAGCAAGGAACATCTCCAACATAAGTCCCAGCTGATCCCAACCTTAGCTTATCACCTCCATCAATTTCATGGGCGTTTCCTATGGGAAGTCCCCATCCATTCCATTTGCTCACATTTGGCTGCCTTCAACAGCCAGCTTACACTTGATAAACCAAATATTGTTTAAATTCATTTTTTAAAATTCAGAAATATTAATTATTTTTTTCTTTTTTTTTTTATTATTCACTGGGGTCACATAAATTATCCTGAGCTCTGGGCCATATTTTCCAAATACCAAAGCAAAAAAATAAAAATAGTAGTTAGACTACTCGTAACTACTACAGATTGTCACTTTTCATTGCAGACCTGTTCTGACCCTCTTATGTATAAAGGATGATAACACGTAGATAATACAATAGAAGCAATCGCTCTGATTTAGCATGACTAAGGGGAGCTATAGCTAAGATCACTGCTGACCTTAAATTATCCTTAAAATGTAATGCCTGGGGAAAGCCCGTGCAGGATGGATCTGCCCAAGGCATTTGCCCACACAGTGACACTACAGGAATGCCTGTGCAATCCACGCGTGATACAGGGGGAGCTCCAGAACCCTCACACTGCAAGAGAGCTGCGGCGGCAGGACAGTAGTCTAGCCTGTGGGTGGGACAGTCTCAGCCACAAATAAGAGCAGATTTCATAAGCAAAGCTTCACCACACACTGCAGTTCGGTTCAAACTCCTGCGATTACGTAGGCATGCAGGATATTTCCCTCCTCTGAAGAACATAAAGTGTGTGCAATCTCTCTATTAAAGGTTTCTGAACAACAAGTGATCTGCGTACTCTTTGATTCTATACTTCAGTTCTCTTAATTTGTAATCCTAATTGATTTTAGAGCATTTTTGTAGTGTAATGCCTAGCTAAGATGATATGGGATATTAAACTGTATGTGGCATATAAATTCTATGGGTTATTGCCAATGACATTATAAAGGCTATGTGGAACATTTCATGAAATGCTCTAATTTACATTGTAATGACTCTGTTGCAGCTTTGCAAACATCAGTGTTATTGAAGGGACACAGGGCACCAGAACTGAAAATGTCAGACATTGAACTACTTCAGTCACATTTAGTGGTATTATAAGGTCTCCTCAGTTCTGATGGTAGTTCTGCAGTTCATGTTGCTCACAACAGTCATTTTATAAACCCCTCTAATATTGCTTTTATTAGTCAAGTCTGATAAAGCTGAACAACTTATGCTATTCTACAGAATGCCAGAATTAAAAGATAGTGTGGTATTTATAAGAAGGAAGAAAAAAAAGCCATAATGTTATGTGGAATTGCTTGCTTTCTTGACCATATTTTTGCACTATTTATTCCCAAATCTGTAATGTCTCAATGAGGATAAAAAACCCAAAAAGTATAGGTTCCAACCTCCATGAGAATTTTTGTATTGGTACATTGAAATATTTCATTTCAATAATGCAAGGAGGCAATTTTCAGAGGCATTAAACTACTTTACAATTCAAATTAATTTTGAGGCTAGGTATTTGTACTCATCCTCTTGTTTGGTAAATCCTTCATTCCAAACTGTCTTTCTTACTTCTGTACAATAATTTGTGGAGGAAGAATTTTTAGCCTGAACAAAGCAAACAGGATGCAATGATCTGAGTTTTATCTTTTGAACTCAAGAGAGTCTGTATCAGGTTTTCTTTACTGATTCGTTGTGGAGATGTCTTTGAGACATGCTATTGAGACAGGCTTCACGTTGATAATATACCCTTACACTATGGGCAGGAAAGGAGGAAAAAAAATATAAATTAAATTACATGAAATAGCAAATCACCTTAGGACACAAGAAGATTAAAAGAACATTCAGAAGAATCTGATAAAAAAACTCATTAAATAGTTTATGAGGAAAGCTTTCTGGAATACTTCTCCCCACCCAAAACCATATATAAGTTAATACAATTACATCATATAATAATATTTGGGAAGAAAGCTCATTCCTTGAAAATTATAATTACCTCACATTTTAATACAGAGTACTATGTCTCCACTATAACAGAGATCAGTAGCTAGATAACGTTGAATGATGCACATAGTATTAGAGAGATTGACAGTGTCAATATAAGCATAAAAGAGTTTCTATAATATTTAAGGAATTATATAAATATGACTTCTTAAAAAAGTAAATTGAAACAGGGAAAAAATAGCAAAAAAACTGTTTACTGTAGATAAACACACTTCACTTCATTTTTTAATTTACTTTCACTTAAAATAATAAGCCTATTTTCTTTGCTGGGCAGATTCTTTGTCACGCTTTTCCTTTGATTTTGATTGACACATACACAATTAGAGTCACAGACATGTTAATTAATTTGGTGATTGAACACTATGACTGAACAGTGCTCGTTAAATTGGAGAATAAAATTCAATCATGTCTAAACATGTTTATACAAGACAACTTTGTTTTAAAAGTATGAGGTTATTCTAATAAGAAATTGATTTGGATGTATAAGTGTACCATTATTCAAATAATTTTAAAAGAAACACAGCTCTAAGAAAAATGCCATTTTCTACACCAGCAGAGCGTGTAATAGTTTGTCAGTACAAGCAAAGTTTAACTTATGGAAAAGTTCACTGCAGCTCCTTGCAAGCTTTATTCTAGAAGGAATGGATCACACTTCCCCATGACACAATTTATTGATGCATTGTCTGCTCGTAGTTATCCATTTTTTATCATTATTTTAAGGAATCAAAGTTACTTTTTCTTTCCATGGGATGTTACTTACTTTTAGAGGCCTTCATTAACTGTAAATACTGCACTGTATTCACCTGCCCACTAAAAAACAGTCACTCAAAAAGTCTAAAATGCACTTTGATATGCAGCACACGTCACACGTCTGTGACAGAGACACTTGAATCCCCAACCAAATGAGCAGTAGTTTGGTAGAGGCTTCAAAACAGGTAAAGGCCTGAGTAATAGCCTGGCCAGGAACTCCTCTAGTTTCAATCTGTTCCCTGAAAACCTATAGAGGAGTAGAGTAATGAATAGGAGTCTGGAACACAGATCACACAATTAGCACATGAATAGGAAGCGTTTTTTCCAAGATTCATTTATCAAGGACCAAAGAAAGTTGTGGGCACAAGGAGTCTCACATGTATCTTTTCCATCGCGTGTAATTTCACTTACTCCCTAAATATGACAGCCTAAGTGAACCTTCTCTGAGCAATCCCTGTGCACGGCAGTGATCTCCCCTTGAGCCTCTCAAGGTTCCTCCTCAAAGCAGAGAGACCATTTACCAATGGCAGATCCTTGGCAAGCGACCAATATCATGCATAACCCTGTAGTATAACAATTTTGATTTTGCCTTGGTAACTTTGATTGCATAATGAATTGATGCTAATGAAACATTACATAAGCTTTGCATATATAATCCTTTAGACATAAACCACTGACCAAGTCTGGATCAAGCCTCGCCTGGACTCCTGTCTGAGGAGGAGTTCAGAAAGCAAGGAGGGGGTACGTTCTGAACCTCGTCACGCAACGGGAGGGCCTCCCTTACCCTTGCATCCCTGGTCTGTCCATGAATCACTAACTCCAGTGTAACTCAATATTCCTTTGTATGTTTTTCCATGCAGTAATTAATAGAACAAACCTCATTACGATCTTTGTTAAGTCACACTTCTACATCATCATATTAAAACCACTTTACTAAAACCCTTGATAGTGTTCTTTAAGTAATCAAAAACACCCATTCATGACAAATTGGCGTAACAGGCAGGATTCATGACAACAGGTACTTCAAATATCTTTAGAATCCACTTTCCTTGTAAGAGTTCTGATACATTTTCATTTCATTAATATAGGAGGGAGAAATGCATTGAATCTTGATTTAATTTATATTCCTGACGGATATCCTGCGTACTTAAATGACTCTTGGCAACTAGACGTATACTTGAAGTGAACTCTGTATTGATATCCTGATGCTCACTGTCCCAACAACAGACATTTGTCAGTCAGAATCCTTTGCATGACCCCTCTGAGAGTTAACAGCAGAGACACTTCTTAATGTTAACTAGTATAAAACTGTAACATCTAAACTTCAATGAGCAGTAAAAGCTTTAGAGACCAATTGCATTTGTGATTAATATTTAAATGAACTAGCTCTTCTAACAGACAATACACCATGCCTTCTTCTTCATTAGAATGCTACTTGGAAATATACTCTTTGCCATTCATCTTATCCCTGAAAATATGCCAGGAATAGTACAGAGCATGGTGTGTAGCATCATACACACATTCAACATAAAAGTAAACATAGTACATATTCCAAGTCCATTTCTGTAAAGCCTTATATTTTTATCAACAGTTTCAGAGTTATTTTATAATTTAACCAGTTATAACTTCTATAAATAATTGATTTTAACCTCTTTTCATACCTGCCATTTAAGAGCTGTTTTGTTCTTCTGGCCTTATACAGAAACTGTGGACTTCCTCCAGAGCCCTGATCTTTTGAGAAGCCATTCCACCCATTTGGATTCCTTCAGATGAATAAGCTGGAAAAGGTATCAAAGAAGAAAAATATTATTTACAATGGGCATTTTCAGACATACCAGCAATGTCTGTCCCTCCAGAATTGGATTCCTGCTTTAGCTGTCTAAAAGTGAAGATCTGCTCTAAGACATTCCTCTTGGCTACCTTCAGTAGGTACCCACTTCTGAAGGATGACCAATCTTCAAGACATGTACTCACAGATGCTAATATAACACAAGTCTCCCTCACCACCAAGTATAGCCAAATAGCTCAATTCTCAAAAAATTTAGGATTTTAATCTAAACTAGCTGAAGCAGATCCCACCGGCAACAGCAGGCAAGAAATACTTCAGTTTCTATCATTTTCAGTAAATTGTTGTTTTATGCACACAATTGTTAAATGAAATGCATTCATGTAAAGTCATGAAATTTGCTAGGATTAATGTAAAGTTTGTTGAAGCTGCCTTAAGCTGACCTCCATTCTTTCATAATTAGCATGGGCTACAAACACAGCTACCATAGCTCAGTGAATGTGTGGCAGTATTTTAGATGACAGTAACCCCCAACTGCCCTCAGCTACCTCAGTGACACTGGAGCTGCCCACCCAAAGCTAAGGTAGAGTTCAAGCACCTTCTACAAACAAGCCAGGAAAGGCTATTTATGTCCTGGTTGGTGAGACATTTCATATCTTGATGCTTTCTCTAAGTGTACACCTTGCTTATTAGTAGTCCATCATGTTACTATGGCACTAACCAACATGTTTTCAAATTTCATTATGAGTTACACTTCACACAGTGTCATTTGGAGTTATTCCATTGTGGGCTATAAAGCAAAATGGAGCTGAGCACATCCCCCTGTCAGTAACTCAGGAAGCCATGTGTTTCTGACAGAGCCTGGGACACTAAAAGCACTGAATATTTTAAGAAAATCTGTGATCTGGGAGAGACTGATAAAGTGCTTTTTAATGGAAAGTATCACAGTAAGAACAACTCATAAACAAGAAAAAAAAGAAGTATGATAGTGTTAATAAGACACTGCAAGAAATAAACATCATCAGAAAAAGAAAGGAGACGTATCCCAAAATAATGCAGATATAACATGTTTAAAAGAAAAATTTGGGCAGACGAGGAAGGGAAAAGCAGCAAATTAATTACAATATGTTATGTCAGTTCCACCCAGCTGGTTAAGCATTAAAATACATACCACTAACTGGCCTATAGAAGCCACCAACGCTTTTTATCCTATATTCAGCATACCTTTTTTACTGAATTAACAACCATAATTTCAGTAAAAAACTGAATCAATAATAGAAGATTCTAGAAAGCAAGTTAGAAGAGAACAAATCCCTTTCAGGCACCTTGCTTTTATTGCTCACATTTCTCCATCTAACAGAGTAAGAAACTACTGTAATTTCTCACATATTATTGCAACAGTGAAACTTGAACACAAACACTGCACCAACACTACCAGCAATTGATGTACATCTGTACAATTATCCATGCTGCCTCACCACAGAGAAAACAAAAATCATCCTCTCTCTTGTTCCTAGATCATCAATTGGGTTTCTTCTGCTCATTGTGATCGCCATTTTTCTGGAGAAATTTATATTCTAAACCCTTTCAATCGAAACAAAGCACTTATATCATAAAATGCTTTTTTATATATATTTTGCTAAGCTATTCCCTACCTTGTTGCTTAGCTAGAGCACATTCCCTCTGACCTTCTCCTGGATGTGGAAGTCCCCAGCGCCACCCATCAGCACAAGTGTGCCTGATGCCCCAGGAGTCCCTGGGTGGGCAGCCTTGATTGCTGTGCCTGATGCCCCTGGTGAACACCCCCGAATGCTGTGCCTGATGCCCCAGGAGTCCCTGGGTGGGCAGGCAGGGACGGGCAGGCTTTCCACAGAGGGCTCAGGTCAAGGAAAACAGAAAGAAATTTTGCAACCCGGTCTTGCTGCAGCTTGAAGCAAAATGTTTGGACAGTTAAAACAAAATATTTTGTTTCATTTCTCTCAACAACAACAAAAAGCTAAAATCAATTCAGCCAATTAAAAACTTAAATTTTAAAAGCATGCAGAGAGCAAAGTTTCAAACACTGTTGGAAATTATATGGGGCTTTTAACACCGAGACATAAGTGAAAGCTGCAAAACAAAGATGGTGAATACTCATTCGAGTTTGCAGTAAAGCCTTACAATTTTTGCCAGCCAGGAAAAAAAAAAGTTCTTCACTTATCCCTCTGCTTCTGGCTTCTGAAGAAGACAGCTGATGGATAAGGCTGCTCATTAACACCATATTTATAAGGGAAAAAAACCAGAGTACATCATGGTACTTGCTGGAGGCAGTGGTATGGCTTTAATTGCTGAAAGCTGGTCATCAGTAATTTTGTTCTGTGCTCGTGCCAAATCCTGAAAGTAAAGTTTGTGTCGTGCTATCTTGGATGGGCATAAAGCATCAATCTTACTGCAAATACTTTACAACAGACAAAAGCACCAGTGTAAACAGGCCCAGGTGCATTAAAGCTGTTAGGGTTCGGCAGAAATCGCCACAACCAGAGAATCCCTTTTGCTACAGTTTATTTTTATAAACACCTGCTATAAGTTACTGAGACACAAAGATACACAATACAGTGTGTTCAACTGCAAATAATTATGTGAATATTGGGATACGGTTCTTAATATTTTCTTCTATTCTGATCATAATAAATTTCTTTCTGTTTTTATCTGCAGGAAAGCAACCTGCTTAGAAACATGGCTTTTAATCTTTCCCGATAATTTTATCCTTAACTGTCCTGATTCTTTTCACCATTGTTTTTTTTGTTAGTTTTCTGACCGTATCAAACCAACTGTAAGAATGCCTCAAGTTATTTGAATTTTATACTGGTATTATGAAACACATAAAGGCATTCTGGGAAATGTTCCTGGAGATCCTCTTTTTAAGGTCTAAATCTTTTTGTCATCTTGAAGAATTCATTACTCACCTTGAAAGATACAAACCAATTATCTGCAGGGCTAGACATTGTGACTCAAACAGAATCTGTGTCAAGAACAAAGTGAAACAGGTCCGCAATAGGAAAGTTGCCTCACATTTTAAAAAAGAGACATTTATATGCTTAAGCACCTTTTGCAAAGGTACTTGACTTCTACATACACATTAGCAAGTCTCCAAAGACTTCTAAATATTCATGAGGAAACTACAGAAGTAATGATTAATTGAAAGAAGAAAAGTTGAAGAAAAGAAATAACAAGTCAGCCTGAAAGGGTTATAATACACAGAATCTGCTTTAAAAAATGGATGATAAAATATAAGACATTCTTTTAAATTATTGTACGGATTATAGTTATGATCCAGACACTAGTCTCTGTTTATGGAATAAGCTGAGTAGAATATGGACTTTGGAAAAAAAAACTTTATGTTATTGTCATGTCAGTTCCTAGTTAGACACTAAATGTCTAACCCTTGAAAACAAATGTGCATTATAAAAGGAACAGACTAATGAAGGAAGAAGCATTTTTCTTTAGAGAGTCATGATTTCACTTGTTCAAAATAATGTCTGACTGAGATCTTTCACATGCTGCTACTTGCTAACTCTTTGTCAAGACACTAAATCTAAGCAAGGTCAAGAAGCAAGCACAAGCAAATAGGGATGTTTGAGGTAGAGCAGTCCTCAGTTGGACTACTCCAACTATGTAAGAAAAATAATAACACACCTGAGCTGGGAAGCACTGGCTTTTAAAATCTAAGGCCAAACTTGAATTTTGAGAATTAAATGCTGGCTGGGGTAAAAATTAAACCCTAGGTTCTGATGTGATCATGACAGTCACGTTTAAATCAGTATTAACATAAATTTATTTTCAAAGAAGCATAAAGCACCTAACACCCAGTGTAATTCAATGGAAGGAGGAAAAGGTTATTTAATTCCTTTAATATCTCTTGAAAATATTAATCTACACAGTGAAAGTGCAGCTCACAGATTGGGAATTGTGCCAGGGCTGAGCGATGCAGACTAGTTCAAGAAAGACCACCAATCTCTCTCTAAAGGTTGGAGGTTGCATTAAATCAAAACTAGAGGCATCAGTTCTGTCAGTTGTGTTTCAAGGAGTGCATAACTCAAAAGCAATCTAAAAGTAGCCAGTAATCCATTATTTCTAGAAGAAAATAAGCAGTCATAAGCAACAGATTACTTTTCAAAGTGACTTTAACAACATTCTTCTGACCAAAGAAGAGATCTAGTTTTTAAAAAGCAATCTTAAAGAGAAACTTATTCCTAACCTGAGGTATTAGTATTACAGTCTTAAAGCTTTACAAATGTTGCTTTGCAGGTATTATGGCTGGATAAGCAACCAGAATCCGATCCTCACTGTTCACGATAAAGGTGAGGAATAATTTTCTTAGTTAATTTGTATAAGATATTTGTGGATGTGATAGCATCAATGAAGTTCTTTATAAAAACTATTTTATTACTGAACATTTCAAAATGTTCCAGAAAGTTTTTTATCTTTCAGAGACAGAAAAATCTTTAAGCAGTATTTTCACTAAGTGTGCATTTGCCTGCATATGTGACTGACTGACCTGTTTGACAAATCACTCTGCACTTAGAGGTGTCAAACTACAGACAACAGCAGAAGGCATTGTGGTCCTGTTAACAGTTGCCAACTTCAGAGCTTATAACTGATTACCATCTGGGATATATTTTTTTAAAAGCTACAGGTCAGTAATTTTACCTTGTGGATTTTTAAGAGATGATTGAGCATGCAAGAGGTGGGGCAGACTATACAGCCACAGGAGGAGGTAACAGAAAACAAAACAAAGATATACAGAGAAACTAATCAAAACAGAATAGTGACATACAAAATAAAACCATAATGAATAAGTGATCAAAACATTAGTCACTTGAAATTGGAGCTATGGGGATTAAAGTGAATAATCTTCAAGAAGAAAAAAAAGTGATTATCATAAAATATTGCTATGTCTGGCAAAGATAATTGAAGATACAAAGTGTAACTCTAAATAAGAATAAATTTAAAATGAAAAGAAACATCCTAAACCAAAGAGATACAGAACAAATAAAACAGAAAAAGAAACTGCAAAAGGAACTGTGCAAATGAAGAATGTAATAATGATAAATGGCAAGGGAAAAAGACAGAAAATGCCCTGAGGAACTGGCTCAAGGGAGCAAGATACTCAGTTACAAGGAAAGCCAAAAGCATTCTTCCAGAAGTTTTTTAAAAAACTAAGGAGAAGAAGAGGGTAAGCTATTCTGTAGAGCATCTTCCATACTTCTTCTTTGTTGTTAATTTAGGCAGAGACAGAAAAAAAAAAGTGAATTGCATTACATCACATCGTGCTTGGAATGTGATATGATTAGACAGCGTGAATCCAAGAGATGAAGCCACTAAAAACACATAAATCAATTTGTTTTATTTGACAATTGAAGCCAGTGGAGCCAAACTCTGGGCATGTGACCATGGTGCAATCTTTTGTGATCTTCATCCATCTGATACCCGAAATCAAGGTCTTCCCAGCACTTATGTGACACTCATCCTTCTCATATACAAGCTGTAAACTGAATTTCAAACAAAAAGCATCTGTTTAATAACATAGACTGTTATGCTACAAACTGCTGTGATTGCACTCATTAATTTTTCCTGAGTTATGAAATAATTTTCCTGGTTTGGGCCTTTAATTAATGCTAATGACCATCACCATCAAGCTAAGCAACACGGTGCTAATTCCCTTGAGCGCTGAAGGATCATGAACCATCCTCCATGGAGCTGCTGCAGTCTTGAAATTTACCTCTTCTTTTCCATCTGAGAAGTGAAGAAAATATTCCTATGGCAGAAGAAAATACCAGGAAAAGATTCCATAAATGTGGAACTTCATGGCCATTTAGCAGGCTATTGCTGAAGAAAGCCAGCCCCATATCAGCAAGCTGGCTGTCCACAGACCAAGCAGGAAGAACCAACATTTCACTGCCACTGCAAAGCTCAGTTTTCTGTTGAGATAAAGAACTATGATATACTCCCAAGATTAGCTACATTTGGTCTAAGCAGTTTACAAATGTTTATGACCTTCCAGCATATGGGGGATATTGCACATTTCATGACAAACACGTCACTTTATAGGAACAAATCAATATACAAATGCAATAGCAATAAAAATGATAAACTCTTTCCAGATAGTCAATTTTATATATATCTAATGAAAAACAGTTCCGAGCAACATAAAAAAGTAGTGAAATTACACTGGATTGGCCGCCACTATAATTGAGATGACAATACAGCCTGCTTTGCATTAAGGTAGTTCTAAAGCTGGAAGCATAAGATAAGTGCAGATCTTATACTGAACTTCTCACATCAAGTCAGAACTGATCAGCAGTGGAAAACACGGAAGCAAAGCTGAGAATAAAACATGACTGAAGGTAAAAAGTTATGGACAAATCATGCAAATATGGCACTTCAAGGTCCAACAAAGTGTGTTTTGTAAGTCAAGTGAAAAGTCTTAAAATCAGAAAAGCTTGAACCAGAAGTCATTATGAAATGTTTCAGAACAGCAGTAACATACTTCAGCTTTTCAGGCAAGTAATAACTACAGCAGTGGCATTTTGCATTAATTGAAATATTTTCACTGATGTTCTGGCAGATCAGATAAGATAAAACTGCATTATTCAAATGCAGAAGTAATAAAACTATAAATCTCAAAATATCTTAAAGGCACAGAGGCAATCCCTCAGCAATTAAGAAAAAGGTTTAAAAGGCTTCCAGTTACATAAAGGAAGTTATTGCACATTTTATTAGGAAGATGCCAGAGATTTGTTAAAAACAATCTCAGAAAGAATGTACATGAGGTGGGAACTGGGACAGAAATTGAAATGGCTACTATGTTAAAAAAAGAGAGATTTATTTATTAAAATTCATTTGGTAGAGTTAGGTTTGGAATCTGAATTTTTTCTCATTAGACAACAATAAGCATAAACGCTAAACCAATATTTATTATTACACAGAGAAGAAAAGAAATTACAAAACAGGAAATAACTCACATTTAGCTATTTCATTGAATGTAGATCTGCAAACTGTACACAGTACCTGAGACAGACACTGAACTTCAGGTCCTCTCTCTTATATTGTTCACTGTTCTTCATCTGACACAGATCATAAAAACTGATGGGGGCCACAAGAGCACTTTGCATTCTGGAAACAATTTTCTTACAGTCATTATTACCAGCATTGGTATGGTATCCTATCAAATTCATTCCTATCTCCACCTGTGCTGGGATGTAATGACGGCTTTGCCACTTTGCCCACCTCTCCTCTCTTCCTATGGAAAAGGGTAACTCAAAGAAACTTTCTTTGAGTTGAAAGCCAGCCTTTCTTTTCACAAATACACTTGCATCTCAAAGTGATTTGGAAAACTTTTCATACTAATAATTCTAAGCCACTTGTTGCTTTTAAATTGTTTACTCATGGCATAACATAATTATACTACCTGTGTAACTTAACACACATAACAAGAAATTACATCTCTTTGAAAGACCTTAGCTTATTGAAATGGAAACACTTTTCAACAGATGTCATCTACCTGGGCTTATGCAAAGTGTTTGACACTGTCCCACATGAAATCATGGTCTCAAAATTGGAAAGTCATGGATTTGGTGGATGGACCACTGGATAAGAATAAGGAACTGGGATGAGTTCCAGGAACACCAGGAAGCCAGGTGTTCCTCAGGGGTCGGTACTGGGACCAGTGTTGTTTAACATCTTTGTTGGAGACATGGCCAATGGGATAGAGCACACCCCGAGAAAGTTTCCTGATGACACCAAGCTATGTGGTATGGTCAACACACTGGAGGGAAAGAATGACATCTGGAGGGACTCAGACGGGCTTGAGAAGTGGGCCCATACAAATCTCATGAAGTTCAACTAAGCCAAGTGCAAGGTCCTCCACCTGGGACAGAGCCATACAAGGAACAAATATAGGTTTGGCAGAGAATGGCTGCAGTGCAGCCCCTAGGAGAAGGACTTGGGACTGTTCGTGGATGAGAAACTCAACATGAGCCAGCAATGTGCACTCACAGCCCACAAAGCCAACCTGGACTGCATCAAAAGAAGGGTAGCCAGCAGGTCGAGGGGAGTGATTCTACAGCTCTGCTCTTGCACGACCCCACCTGGAGTACTGTGTCCAGCTTTAACACAGGAGTCCTTAACACAGGAAGGACATGGATCTGTTGGAACCGGTCCAGTGGAGGGCAAGGAAGGGCTGGAGCCTGTCTCTGGTGAAGACAGGCTGAGAGAGTTGGGGTTGTTCAGCCTGGAGAAGAGAAGGCTCTGGGTAGACCTTACAATGGCCTTCCAGGAGAGATGGGGAGGGACTCTTTATCTGGGAGTATAGTAATAATATGAGGGGTAGTGGTTCTAAACTGAAAGAGGGTAGATTTAGATTAGTTACTAGGAAGAAATTCTTTACTGTGAGGGTGATAAGACACTTCTCTGGGTTGCTCAGGGAAGCTGCGGATGCCCCATCCCTGGAAGCGTTCAAGACCACTGATGGGGCTGGATGGGGCTGGATGAGGCTTTGAGCATCCTGGTCTAATGGGAAATGTCCCTACCCATGGAAGGGGGGTTGAAACTCAACGATTTTTAAGGACCCTTCTAACTTTTAACCATTCTCTGATTCTATTCTTGATATATACACATCTAAGTCAAGTTTCTTAGTATATTTCTAAGAACACAATCTGACTAAATAAATTTTAGTGAAAAACAAAAATTAAACATTGAAACACTAAATTTGATACTATTTCTCATTTATTCAAATGCATCATTTCAGTTTGAATGATTGTAACTGAGGGTCAGTTTAAAGGTGGACTGAAATCAAACCATCCTTGCTATGCTCTGTCTCAAAGTAGCATGATCTACTGACAGCTGGTGATGAACTATACTGTCAAGCGTTGTTACTGCCACATCTCCATTGAAGCAGAATTATGCAATCTGTGTCGCAAAGGCTGTAAGAACTTGTCAGAAAGGTTAACAGAAGCATCCAATTTTTTACCTTCAAAAAAGGTTTTAAAGATTGAAGAAAAGATGACTACGCTTACCATTTTTTCTTTTTAAAATAGAGAACTATTGGACCCAAATGGCATGGGAGCTCATTGGCAGGTGAGAGATGGTTTAATGCTAGCTATAGAGTATATTGAATACCAGTCGTGGAAATAAATTATTCAATGAAGAATAGAAAAATTCATCAATCATTTATATGATTAAGATTTTTGCAGATATTTAGCTAGCTGTACTGGATGTGGTGTCATTCAGCTGCAGGTCAGTAGTATGAATCTGAACCAGGCTGCCAGTGTCAGAAAATCATTAATGGTTGATAACCATAGGAAGACATTTCTTTATTTCTGAATGAAACAGAAAAGGTTTAAGCATAATCCTGCACATAATATAAATTTGGTAGAGAACTTGAATACTGGAAAATTCTAATGATTGCCTTTTTATATAAAATAAAAATGTGTGTTTCAAACAAGGTCACTGTAAATTAATTAAATCCCAGTAAAAGATGTTTGAGTGGAAAACACCCAAATGTTTTAGAAGATTACTTTCAAAATGTTTTCAGACTATGAAATATTTCCAAAATCCTTTCAGAAATTTGTACAAATACTTAATTTTAAATTATTCAGTAAGGTTTATTATTTACACTTTGCTATTATTTATTTGAATATTCAAATACCAGATGTAGGTGAAAACCACCACTTTTATTCCATGGGAAAACAATTTACCGTATTAAGATTTGGTTTAGGTTTGAATTAGAGTGTTTACTGAACATAGACAGTTATAAAAGCCAAAACTGTAAAAGCCAAAACTGTAAATCAGAGAGCCAAAAGCATTCAGAAATCCTAACTGAAGCAACTGTTCTTACTGCAGAAAAGCACTAAAGCACACGTAAAAGTATGAGTGCAAGCTAAGTCCCACTGAAGTAAGGACATTGCACAAGGAAGGAAGAATGAGCACTTAGGTCACTTGTTTGGGCACACACTACATGTGTTTTACAGCCGAGCTTCATTTTAAAGCAAATATCAGACAAATAGTGGTTTCATTTTCTGTTCTGCCTCCTTGTCTCTTAATTCCCATTGCAGACTGCTCATATGAAGTCTCAGAACTATGGCTCATTTTATTCAGAACAGCCACTGAAATGTGACTCACCACACCTTGAGCAGTATTTTTACCAGCTGATCACACTTCAGGGTGGTGCATAGCTACCTCTGTTCTCCCAAATAAATGCTGCCAGCTTCCTCCAACAGCTGTGGGAGATCCACCTTCAACTGTCAAACAAATAATAGAGAGGCTATGAGTTCCCCAAATATTCATAACCAAACAGTGCCCTTATAACACATCGATGTCCAATATTTCTTAATAACCTTTCTCATATTTCT
>JAOXNG010000042.1:22529233-22542587 GCA_028566535.1 Scolopax minor | reverse complement strand
TTGTTCGTTTGTGGGGTTTTTGTTTTGTTTTTGTTTTGGGTTTGTTTGTGTTTTTTTTCCATTGGTTGGACTAGATGATCTTAAAAGTTCCCTTCCAACTTAGGTGATTCTGTGAATTTCCACAATGTGATGCTGCAAAGGAGAAAATGTACCTAGTGATGACAGAGATGATAATCCATGACCACATGAAGGTAAGACACCCTTTCTGTGAGGATGTTTGTTTTAAATCTTGTCTGTCCCTCCTGTAGACTTCTTATACCTCTGATTGCTACTGCCAAAGCAGAAGGGACACAGACCCTGTTACAGCTCTGATCCCTGTCATACTCTGAGCATTCCTCTTCGCCCACATACACCCAGTTTCCTTCTATGGAAACTGGGTCTCTTTTACTGTATGTACAAAAACTTGTCAGCCTGTGGCTTCTAAATTCATTGGCCAGTTTCCCTGAAACTCAACCACATGGTAGAAGACTTAAAAATATTCCATGCTAGACGCCAGAGAACCCACTCAAAAGAAAGCTCTTCATGTATATCTTTACCCTGGCACAGACTTCATTTAGGGCTTCTTTAACATGACAGGCAGTTGGCTACAATGCAAAATCCAGAAGAAATCAGGCGCTCTCTTTCAAGCTTGAAAAATATAATCTGAGTCCTCTGCAACCTTTTGAACCTGCAGCAGAGCCTTCAGTAGGACTCATCCCATAATTGTGCAGTGCTCTCAGTGGCCACAGCTACCGAAAATTGTGCTATGACCATCACATAGATGAACTGTTACTCTCACATGTGGTCTACTCCATCCCCAGAGCCAATGACACTGCTCCTGCCCATAGCACACAGAACTGCAGTGTCAGCCCCTAATTTTAACTGTCTGGGAAACTAGCAAGTGCCTTAAGTGGCTTTAAACTCAAGCAATAACTAATTATGAAATAATTCAGTTTAAAAAGATAAGAGAATTCCATTTGAGGAAGAAATCCAAAATATGAATTCCCAGCTGATGTAATTTGCATAATTTCAATGCATTCAAGAGAACTACATCATTATAGATTAACTAAAACGCTAGATTCAAAATACAGCCCTTTTCTTTGATTACCTACCTGGCAAGCACTTCACTCATGCTCAATTTATACAGGGGACTCTTCTCCAGTGTTAGCAGAAGCTTTACTCTCTTAATTATTTAAGGTAATACAATGAGGTGGTCACTGACCTGGTTGAATAATGAGAGACAGTCACAGAGCTTTAGATTATACTTCAAGCAAGCTAAATTGTCACTTATTCTGTGAAGACATAGCTTTAGTAATTTATTCAACACTGCCATCTGTATTTCTCATAAAGGAAATGCATTTTTTCACAGTAAAACATGAAACCTTAGTGAGAGATAAGTAAAGCCTAATCTTTTGCTTAAATTTGCATCACAGACTACCAAAGCATAATATTTTACCAATAGCACTAACCGTCAAATTTGAAATTCTTAACTTTTCCTTCATGCAGTACAGCAACTTCTGCACATCTCTGTCTTTTTGGAAGGATTGCCATTAGAAGCAATGACTATATTAAACAATTAAACTATTTGTTTCAAAATCACTCCCAAAAGATAAAAACACCCTTGGAGAAGCCTCTAAGAGTAGGAGGATAGACGGAAAGGAACTACAGTTGAAATATGTACACCTTACATAACTAATCCTTTTGTGCACTTTACTGTCTTTTTTATTACAGAAATGATTTTTTTTCTTAAAATTCATGTTCACAAATACATAGAACAAATGAGGCTTCCAAAAAAGTTACAATTTCCACTGCATCTTTAACTCAACCACAACTTGTTAATGCAAGTGTTATTTTTCACAAAGAGGAAGAGGCTTTGTGCCATACAGACTGTCCATGTGAAAAATATGACTTTATAGTTAAAAAAAAAATCAGTATACTGAAGGCAGCAGCTGAAGAGGGTATTTTCTTTTATGCCATAAAACTTACCATCAAAAAAAACCCTCCAAACCACCATCTATTCAAATATCTGACTTCAATATGATATCAGTAGAAAGGTACACGTAAATCTGCTTTCAATTATAGGACAGAGGACCTAGCCAGAAAAATAACAGTATTTGTATGAGCTACCATAGTATTTCTTTCTCAATGACAACACTGGCACCAGATACAAGTCTTAGGACCTTTTCCTTGAGTCATAGAACAAGATACCGGGTTTGCACCCTAGCCTCAATTTTCTCTCGAATAGTTCTGAATTCCAGCCATAATCTGGAAGCACAAGTATGGTCCATCATAACTTGTGGACATACATTGCTCAATCAGTCTTTAGAGCTAAACAGAATGTTTTCACATATAAATACAGATTCTTCTCAACAGTGAAAATTCAAACATCATTTACATGATTTTGTTGGTTTCCACCATATTATGCAACTCTTTTATATTATTTAGAAATGGCAGAAGTTGTTAAAATGAGCTTGTTTGGAATAAGTAAATTGGAAACAATGTCAGTATTTTACAACTTTTAATGATATTGTATTTCTATTTCTCATTCACCTTTGCTTTTAGGGAAAATCTGTCCCCTTCTTACAAAACACAGTAAACCCTTACTGTAAATCCAAGTCCAACTAAATCAGCTCAATAGATGTACACCAAATTGTTATTTCTATCTCTGAATTTCTTTGTCAAAAGCAGTGATGTGACAGGTTGATCCCACCCAGTCTGTACTGTTAAAAGTTGTGGCTTTTATCTGTCTTTCCCAAGTATGTTTTGGGCCTATGGCAAATTGACACTAACTGCAGTTTGATGATTACTTCATCTGGAAGCATACTCTAAGAAATGTTTAATTTTATACAGAAACAGGAACAAGGGGAAAGGAAGAACTGAGACCTGGGATAATTTCCAGAATATTCTCTGCTGACATTAGAAACTGTCAGAAGAAGTGGAAGATCCACACTTAAATCCCCACTCCAAATTAGTCAAAGGCAGGACTGTTCTCATCTGCTTTCCAGATGTACTACTGTATGAGGTGGGAATTGCAACACCATTATAAAGAGCCTCTGGATATGGATACAAGGTTGCTGGTAAATCCTGCCATGTCTCAGGTATGGGCTACAGCAGTGGCATTAAGTAATTACATATACATCCAGCAGAAAAAAAATTATAGGGGCTTCACCAGCAAAAAATTCACTGCTAAGAGATAGCTGCCTCCATGATCAGTCGAGACCCGAGTAGAGATTTTTGTGAATGCTAGTGACATCTAAACACTGCATCTAAAAGAAGATTTAGTGCCTATATGTTCCTGCAAATCAACCCTAAAGAGACTTTTCCCATCCTAGGCTTTCAAAAAGAAAAGATTAATTGGTCATCAATAACATTCTTTATCTTCCTGGCAAACACTTTCTGGATACAAAATGTAGCTAATCATGTCAATCCATTTCCTTCTATTGTTGACATGAAATATCATATACCTCCAGGCTGGAAAGGTTTCCTCATTTTTGATATTGGGATAGTTTCAGGCAACTGAAGTAACCTCCAGACAGTTGAATGAAATTGCCGAGGGAAGGGTGCAGGAGCACAAGTGCCATTTTGCACACAATTCATCATTACTCTTTGCCCTCCAGAAATTTAGCCCTTCTACAGTCTACCCTTGAATTTTATCTTTTGTTCCTTCAGAGAGAAATGAGTCAGAAAGTTTAATAGCAAATCTTTGAAAGACACTGACCTTAGAAACAAAACTCAAGGCACTATCAGAGAAAAAATAGACAATACTCTGATTGTTGTAAAACCACTCCTGAAAAGCTGCTAGAAGATAATTTAGAATTATGCCATTTAAAATACAGCCAACTCTGTAATCATCCTCTTCAGTTTAAATCTCATAGGATCGGTTCTCCTAAAGATGAATTGGCAAGTCTGCATTACTGCTGGCAGGCTTTAGAAGCACATATCAAAAGAAGAATGTAGAGATGTTTATTTATAACTTTTCTGTCAAAGTTAGCATGGTTTTGGTAATTGTGCAAACCCATCTGACAAGAAATTCACCCGCCATAGACCACACACCATTGAATGTATAATGGCTCTAAACAGCCGTGCTCTGACTTGCAGGTTGTTGCTTCGGGACCACCCGGCAAAGAGGCCATCACAAGCCTCCTGCTGTAGTACATCTAACTGGCGTCCCACCAGCCATTAGCAAGAGAGTAGCAAGATTCTGTCAAAAATGCTTCAAGGCAATTGCCACATGAAGGTAAAAAATTTGCATATTCCATCAAATACTATCCAAAATGTCCTATGGGGAAAAGCAGTCCTCAAATATTCTTACAGAGATTTAATCTTAAGTGCAGATATTAAATAAATTCCCTAATTTTTCCTTGCATTGTTACACCAAGTACCTACACGTAACTTCCATGAGAAGACATTAAAGCAATTTCCTACATGATAAACACTGCTATTGTTGGATTCTGTTGCCTATCTCCTTCTTTAGTTCCAGAGAAGTGCCCAGTCTCAAGCTGAGTATTTATTCGTAACACAGCAAGGACTTGACCAGTTTGTCAGATACAACATGTCCATTGGCTACATTTCTAAACTAAAAATTAGTAGACTGGAAGCAGAGGTAATATCAATTTACACCCAGCATGCTAATCTAAAATAACTTAAACAAAACTCCATTCTCTTAAATTCCATTATTCCCATTTTTCTTATGAATACTGCTATTCCCACATAAAAAGCATAACTCTCTGCCCATTTTATTTATAGTTCAGTATAGGTTGCTTTGGTTTGAAAGTTACATGAAATAAGTCTTCACAACACACTGATAAAACAAGTGTAAGAATGCCTCAGGACAGAAATCTGATCACAGACTGTATAAAACATCCACTGAGGTTTCTCTGCCTTCTGAGAGAAAACTCTTTTCCCGATATGGAAGCCAGGCTTGACACTTATTCACAGCACAGGTTACCTCAGTAGTTGGAGGAAAGGTTTTTGCTAACAAATGTAGTCTAGGTAGGGTTCATACAGATATAGGATATCACGCCAACGCAGGAGAATGTGAGTCTGACTACTGGTGCCAGACACAATGTCACCAAGCACTCACTCAGCTGTGCTGCGTACGCTTAGGAGGTGCAGAACTGGAGTAGCAGACCTCCAACACCCTCTGATGACAGAACTGGAGAACCTCAGTACCTACCAAGAGTGGCAAAACACAGGCAGCACTCCCACCTACGGCCAGTAGTTGCCGTGACATGGAGGTTCAGAAGCCATGAATTTGCCTAAGGACATGATCAGAGAATGACAGAGAACATCCCAAGAAGCTCTGCTCCATGTGGAGATGATGGACTGTTTGAGAATAACTTGAGGGATGATCTGTTTCTCAAATATTTTAAAATTTTGTTTAAATGTTATCAAATAATTGGAAGTTATATTATCAGTAGTAGTCAGAAAAAAAGGTGATATTTACTGTGACTGAAATATTTAAATCAGCTAAGACTCCCAGTCAAGCCCTCCTGAAATCTGTACGTAACATATTTGAGCTGGAACCTTCCTAGTGAATATAAAAGAGAGATTGAATATCTTCCTAGTCCGTTCTTGGTGGTATCTGAGAGTGTGGCGGTGTGCTCTCCCTGCTCCCCACCCCTCCCCCCAGCTCCTGCTCGGGCCTTGGTTAAAACCAGGATAATAAAATTTTCCTGACTCATTTTCTGTATACTTCAAATACAGAAGAATTACATAAAAGAGCTTTTTTTATTATTATTGTTTGACCACTGTAAGTATTTCTAATAGGGAGTTAGGTCTCTCAATTTATATGACACCATTATTTATGTGAACAACAGTGTTAAAATAGAACATTTATGGGATGGAAGGAGAATAAGGAGGGATGATAACAGCTGCCAGAGAACCCTGAAGTATGTAATGAGTTTCCAGTCACTAACTAAAACAAAAAATGTTCACAGAAAAAGAAGTGATGATTTACCAGTAAGTCTTCAAATACATCTTTGGTGAACAGCCAGAAAGGGAAAACCTGGACGTACTTTACAACTCAGCTGTAACACAATACTCATGTTAATATTAGGCAACTTCATTAGGTTCAGTAATGAGACCAGCAGAAACATGGAGTAAACTCAGTCTGGTGTCTCTAAAAAGGATTTATGCTAGAGTTTGTGATGTGATTAGGATTTTTTAATAAATAAGTATTAATGATTAATGAAATGCATTTAGTGCTGCCACATTTCAGATTCATGTGCAGCTAAGAAACTGAAAAACATGGCTATTGATCAATTTGGTTTTAATGAGAGAAAATAAACACTGCAACTAGATGTGCTATTATATAATTAATGAAAGTTATTGCATATTATTTAACTAACAGCTTTTCTCAGAACTGTGAAGTTTATCAATGTTATGTAATTTTCCAATAACCTTATTTCCATCTTTGCATCTTCAGGTAAGATGCTTATGTTGACTGCAATTCTCCACAGGGAAGTGTTAACATATGGGCCAAAGCTATATATATTTTCCTTAAAAAATCAAAATAAGGCACAACTATTCAAAGAAGACATTACTATGGCACAGCATTTATACCAGCACAAGGGTGGATATCCTATTATGCACAAGGTTTGGCGGTGACTACATTATTAACCTGAGAGTGGATACAACAGGCCACAAGATGCTTTCTACCTTAGATACACAAGAGAACAGCACACCCATGGGTACGACACAACCCTCTTACCCTTCACACCCTCCTGACCAAGCTCACGTTAGCAGAGACCTGGTCTGCCAGATACTGGAGCAAATCTTCCCAGCTGCAGGTCTGTCCTTGGCTACAAATCAGAGTCCTGCAGCCTATTCTAGTATTTGCTACTAAAACTATGCCTGAATTATTTATTGCATGTGTTTATATATTTTAAAATTTCATGTTTGATTGTGAATCAAACAAAATACTGCTTTAGCAAGTGTCTGTATTATCCTGGAAAATGAAGGCACAAGAGACACTATTTATTTTCATGAAGACATTTTTTGAAAACAAATGTAATTTTTTTCATTTTAAAAGCTATGTGAAAAATTTCTTTCCATCATTATGTCTAGATGTTGTCTTCTCAGCAAGCTCATTAGCATATCAGAATCTGGCTTTACATGTGGTCAGACAGGTTCATACAATTTACATCATCTTCTTCCATGCTTTATCTATGTGTTGTTTCCAGTGCTCCTGGACATATGATCTACAGGTGACAAAATTCTCATGCATGAATGATTACATAGAGCTAAATGATTACATAGAGCTAAATTCAGCAAAGTGATCTCATCTACTTGGGTTAAGAGAGAAATAATATGTGCCAACACTATCCCTTTACAATATCTATTCTCTGGAAGACCTTGTTCTTTTGCCCCAGGTGACAATAGTTCTCTCTCTGGAGGTCCAGGCTCAGCCTTGTCATTTAAGCATGACAACAGAGGTTAATTAATTTAATGACATCACAGACAGGACTGCCAATTCTGTAACTGCTTTATCAGAGAACATCACAAATCCCAACCTGGACAGCTATTTCTGAGACAAATCGTTTCTTCTCTCTGATTCAGATAAATTGCTTCCAAAGATCAATTTCCTATATCCTTGAAGCTTTCCTGATACTGAGTTATTAAAAACAATTTGACACATTCAAAGAGCTCCATTCAAGGTCCTAAAAAGTTATACTCAGTCATTAGTGCCACCAGCAAACTAATGAAATGTTTTACAGTCTGAACGTAGCATAAAAAGCACATCAAGAATCAAAAGAAGCATCACTGTTCTTTGATTGAAACTTGCTTTAAAAGAAATGAATAGACCTCATAAAAAGAAGACAATAAAATACCTGCAGAGAGATTCAAACCTGCACAGGAATTAGACAGAAAGCTCCAGACACATTGGATCCAAGCAACAATAGACTGTGATCCTCAGAATGCACTGGAGAGAATTTTGGTTTGATGTTTGTTTTTTTCTTTTAATAACAAACATTTGTAGAAAAAAACCCAACTTGGTACATGCTTTGCTATTTAAACATTGCAGCCACCTAACAGGTTAGCTCTTTCAACAATTCCCATCTCAGCCAGGGACACAACTGCAGAGCAAAGTAATCAGTCTCCCTCTCTCGTCTTCCCTCCTGGTGTGTGACAAGCATTCTCCAGTTCTGCAGTTCCTCCCAAATTCCTTGCTTAAACTCTCCTTAGAGATTACACCCTTTTTAAATGCTCTTTGGGTGACTATTTTCCTGAACCTGCTTGTCTGATATTTCTTCCAGCCCTTGCATTTGCTGCAAGTTGACCTATTTTCCTCTATTTCCTACCTGAGTTTACCTTATTCTGTGCAATACTATTAAAGAAGGAAGGGTCAATGGTCCCAAGAAGCACAGCTCTATTGACTTGAAGCAAAGCCTAATGTAAAAATGCAGGTGTGTTTTTCAGCATCAGAGATTGACAATGCCTGGATGTAAAAATTACACTCTGTATTTTATTAAGAACTACAATAAATTGGTTCATCAAAATCACACTCAGAAATTTGATCTCATGTCCACTAATGTATTGGTCAAGTTGCACTGAAAAGCTTTGTTGGGTTCTGTGCCAGACTGACCGTTGTAATCACACAGCACAGATACTCTGCTCTGCAAACTAAAAACATGGACACTAAAAACATGTCTTTTTTTTGTTGGGTTTTTTTTCAAATTTCAAATTTCCAGAAACGTGTTAGCAAATTTGATCTCCAAGAACATATAGAGGATGTGTCAGAAAGAGTAACTAGACAGCATGCGGGCATAAGGGCAATATTTTGCTGTGGTGTTGCAAACTAGTTTCCTCCAAGGTGAAGAGGAAACGCTGGTAGTTCTTCACTGCTTCCTCTTCTCCAACTGAGCAGTGTCCAGTTTTTGCAGTTTGCCCCTGAAAACAGGCTCAAGTAAAAAAGCTAAATGTGATCCCATTTTATAAAACCTCAAATAGCTGGCATAGAATTAATCTTACAAAAATGAGGTAGGGGATAAGTTACCTAAGAGCTAAGCTTCCTTACTCTTATTTAAGACACTCACTCCTCAGCCAGAGAAATGTGTACCTTGCTGAACTGTGATGGACTGTATCCAAAAGAAGATTAAGTCACAAGATAGGATACCTTGATGGCTTCATTCCATTAGTCTGTAGAAAAGAGGGTCATTAATTTGAAGAAATTCTATTTTAAATCACTGAGCCAATTTTATTTTGGCTGAAACCAAGTTAGATCTCAATAGACCTACAAATAGAATAAATCTGTCTTCTGGGACTGCTGTTTTCATTGTGTGGCTTAAATATTTTATTATTTAGCTGATAAGTTAATTTTATATTACACTACCGTTTTGGTTTAAAGTACAGAGACTAATTTCCATTCCTGTGGTCAAAGCCATTATCCCCAAAGCATTTATTCAGATGGTACATTTCACTTTAAATTTGATTCAAGCTTCAACTGTATTGTTTTCTAATTACCTTTGGTAGAGGTTTCCCCCCTCTAGCTGTATGAGCTGAGTTATTCACAGATAGAATTTTATTGCACCTAAATTACAAATTTGGAATGTTGCTTCACATGTGATTAATTTGAGTAATTGTCAAGAGTCTGCCAAACATTCCGTGTTCACTGAGATGAGGCTTTATAAATTAGATAGGCAGAGGGTCTACCAGGAGAGTTCGTGCAGTAGATAAAGACTCTGCAATAGCTAGTGCTGTTTTCATATGTAATTAGAAAATGCATTGTTCTTCAATTAAGGAAATTAATTAAAATCAAGCAGATGGTAATCAAGGCATATTGCAATATAATTTTCTCTAGCACATGCATTACTCTCAGGTGCTATCAAAGTACAGTATTTGTTTTACACTGTAAATTTAGCTCCAGGATACATTACCCTGATTATCTGTTTCTTAATATATTCTTACTCATTTTTCAGTTTGCTTTTTCTAGAATTAATCCTATGGTACACATAAAAGGCAGTGGCTACAAATACAGAATTTATTATGGGATATTTTTCCTCCTTTCTACAATAGCCCTGGGTCAAAGAAAAAGCTAGGTTAGAAAATATCTCATCAATGAAGACTGTAAATTAATTTAATTGTTGTGTCTGGTGTGATGTCATTGATCGTGTAATACAATGAGAATGAGCATCATATTAACAATTGAAAACTGAAAATCTTGCTCAGTTTATCAGACATTTAACATTCTCCATAAAAACATTTCAGTCAGAAATTGCAAGATTTGTTATTTCCTTTCTGAACACCTCAGAGTTCCCAAGGGAAGGTATATATTAGATCAGGAAGCCTCTGGAATGAAAAACATCTAACAAAAACTAAAATGAAACACCTAGAACAACCTGTCCACATTTCCTTCATTTATCAACAAAGAATAACAGGGACACCTAGAAAAATCACGATCAGTTTCCCCAGGTATAAGGGTTGAAATATCAAAACATACAAGTCACAAAAGCAAGAGTAGCCCTTTCATCTTCTGTCATTCAAAAGTGATTATCTTACTGTCCTTAATACAGTAAAGATATTCATGCACACATGCACACTCCATGTATTTCTATAATGGAGATGATGCATAATTCTCATGTTTTCAGACATAATGCAAACAGATGCAAAAACATCTTTCCAAGCCATTTTTGATCCATTCCTGTTGGTAACAATACCTGTTTCCCTGGCCAAGGCTGTAAACACATTCTATTTTTAACTGAGCTTGGCGAAACGTGTCACACATCTGAGACTTAGTATCAGGAAA
The DNA here is from genome assembly GCA_028566535.1 of Scolopax minor. NCBI lineage: Eukaryota > Metazoa > Chordata > Aves > Charadriiformes > Scolopacidae > Scolopax > Scolopax minor. The sequence continues at coordinate 22,531,861 of JAOXNG010000042.1, read as the reverse complement.
CCATGTGTACAACTAACAACCACTCCACCCCCCACCTCCCCAAAAAAATATAATAATACATATAGGGAGAGTTGATTTTTAAAGCAGCACACAGCTGGAGCCCTTTGCCATGTTAAGGCATGAAAAGAGGTTAAAAAGAAGAATACACAGTTTCATAAGAAAGATCCCCTATGACTTGCCCCTCTAGCAGAAATTTCAAAGTGTATCTCTCAAATGCAACCTCAGGCTGCATTTCATAGTGACACTTCGGGCTTTGCTGAGGATCAAAGGGTACATCTCAGTCACTCTCTACTTGCACGAGAGAGTATTATTAAGGGAAATTCCCCTATAAAGGTCTGCTCCAGGTTTTACCATACCCAACTTCGCAAGTGGCTTCAAAGACCTTAAGTCCCACTGAAATATGCCTATCCACCTTGCTCTACTTTGATTTGCTATGTCTAAGTAAGCAGTGTAGCCTAAATTCATGTTTCACTACAATTCACCATCCTCATCAATACCATCACCTTGTTTTTTCTGTTACCTGAGGCCAATACTCATATAGTCACTATGTTCCTAAAATACAGCCTCATGGGTCAATACTCTGGCCTTAACTTAGAGCAGTGGCTTAAAGAGCCTTTACAAGGTGGGAGGTTGAAGGAAATGTTAATCACATTTTTCTGTCTGATACTACTTTGGTATTGTATAAATAAGCACATATTTGAGTATTACAACCCAGAATTGTTCTTAACTAACATGTTCTAAATGCAAATAGAGAAACCAGCAGGAAAAATATTGAGGAAAACATGGAGTTTTTCCAGCTCTCAAAAGGTTAATCTTCCTTCACCTATTTGTCTGGTAAGCTGAGCTGCTTCAGAGGCAAGTAATTGGAATTTTCACACCTTATATGGTTCTGTGATTATCTACTTTGACCAGTGAACATATGTTCTGTTAATATAATACCCTTATATTTTGCAAAATAAATATTCATTTTAACTGGTTAAGCAGTAATAAAGCTCTCTTCAGGGACTTGAAGAAAATAAATAGGGTTTCTTTTTAGCTTTCTTTTTCATTGATGACTAACTCAAATATATCCTATATGTTTTATATGCCTTTACAACTTTGCTTTTAGATACTTTCCCTAAATACATTTACACAAAGAACTTCTTACTTAAAACTGTTAGACTAACAAGGCTGAGTGGATCGTGCAGATCCAGATATAACTTGGAGCTAAACAAACTCCAAAGCAGACCAGAGAGAAGGTCAATCTAAAGCCACACTGTACGTAATCTTGTTATATGAAATAATTATTTTTCAATCTCTGTTTCTTCTTCTCATTGTCTTATTTGTTATGACTCTTCTGTGCTAATGTCCTTTCTTATCATCTATCAGGTCCATGATCCAGAACTCAGAATATGAAACAGAGAATAAAAATACAGACAAAGCAGGAAAATTACTGTTATTGTTCCAGATTATCTATATACAATGAAGATAATGAAAGATGACAAGAGGCAGTGATGAGAGCCGTGACTGGGAAGCTGAGTAGGGCACTGCAGGAACAGGCCTATTTTGGCAAAAGAGAAGATTTGCTTCCTTCTTTTTAATGGAAAACAGTATTTCCTAAACAGCAGCACAACTTCTCTAAGTGTTCAGGCAATAGCACTAGCCATGCAATAATCCCATAATAATGGACTTCCCTTTCTGCTCTTCTAATTGAAGTCAGCTTACCACATTTAGTAAAGGTTACCAAAAATCTATAGCATACATTTTCCAGAATGACACAAAGATGATAGATATTTCTAGTAACAGTAGAGTCAGAAAATAAGAAGCCTCTGACCATAACAACCCACAGGCCCAGCTTTGCCTGTTCGAGAAAGAGTGAAAATTATGTGATAAATCAAAATGGAAACAGAGAATTGAGCAGCAAATCTGACCCTCCTCCCTCTCCCTGTGCAGTCTAGATATGTCAAATCCATTGAGACCAAATAGATATTCTATAGGTGGGTTTTTTTAAGGGACAAGAGCAGGTCACATATATACTTTTCAGTCAAAAACACTGCTGATCCACTTTTTGGTGCAATTTTCTTATGGCTTTAAGGAAAGAAAATCCATTAGTGTGTAAGATGAAAGTGCAGTTTACATGCTGAACTTGCTAGCAGCTCACTTGCTAGAACAATCTAGAAAAATTCATGACAGGAACAAAATTAAGAACAACAAACATAGATCAGTTTTCACACAAAACTAACAAGGATTACTTGATTTAAAAAAAGCTAGGAGTTTCTTTTCCTCTAGTTTTTCATATTCCTTACACACTAAAAATGACTGTTTAACAAGAAAATGAAATCATCAAGAAGGAATGGCTCACTGGAGATCAGAAGTCAGGTGCTTCCATCCTCTGGGTAAACAGGATATTCAGTAAAATGGAACAGAAAAAAAAGGATTTCGCTTTCTCACTTTGTTAATGCAGTTAAGTAGTAATACAGCTAGTAAATAAGAGATTCAATTCCCTGCAGTTTGAGGTTAGTCCAGAAAAAGAACTTTGTGAAAACTGGAGAGTGTCATACATAAACTATACACCAGTAGCTAAATTCAGAGTTTGCCTATTTATTTGCTGCTTAATATCAGTGTCGCAATATACTAAATAATGTCTTC
>JAOXNG010000042.1:22518689-22529133 GCA_028566535.1 Scolopax minor | reverse complement strand
TTTAACAAAGTACCCAGCCTGGCTGCCCAGGTGAAGCCATGGGATAAGGTCATTCTCTTAAGAATCTCTTAAGGAGGTCTTCCAGATTATTAGAGGAAACAAAATGGGTTATAGGCTTTTTAATGCAGTCTTACTCTTTTACAGCTTCCTATCTGCCATCTGTTAACTAAACCAGAGATCTTAAAAGCTGCTACAGATTCAAGGTAACTTTCTACTGCACCCAGACGTCTCCTTTGAAAAGGTGTTACCAATTAAGTTGCTATCAGTTCTATTTTAACACATTGCAGACTGCAAACTTTTTCACGTTACTTACTAATATATCGTGTCGGTGCACACGGAGATGTGAACAGGTGTGCTTCCTCCCATGCACACAAACACACACATCAGCATAGATCTATGTATGTTGAGAAATATAGTACTGATTCATGATCAAAATTTGGCATGATTGAAACCTCCATTATACTCTTAGCCAAAGGGCCTGGGAGCTATCTGCTTACTTGTTCAGTGTTGAATGCACTAGCAGGCTAATCTATAGCCTGGCTGTGATTAAAACCTGCAGCCGCAACACAGACGGATAAACAAAAGAAATTCATACGTCTTCCCTCTCTGTTTGAGATCACACACGGGTCTCTAGGGGGATGGGGAGAATCATTTTAGCCCAAACAAAAATGAAATGAGGTTGTCAACCACTTTCACACTTCTTTAAGTAACAAAAAGAAGTTCTCCTTGTAAGAAAAAAATGTAAAGAACAATATTGAATGAGAAAATGGTTTTCAATTCCATGGTGAGAATAATTTGGCAAGTGTCACTGTGGCTTTTTCAGACTTTCACAGGCAGAAAGCATCATGCTGACTGAAGATGAAACTAATTCTTTCAGATGGCTGCAAAAGTCTGCAGACTCCCCTAGCATAAGCTAGGAAAAATAATATTTTCCTGTAAAAACCAATGCAGTAGAGTTAATCTCCTTTCTACTGGTTCAAAACAAAACAACAATCGGCACTGTATCTGATAGAATGGCTATAAATAGATGTTCTTGTGAAAACTAACTCTGAGAGTATCCTGGGGAGAAGCATCAAACAGGATAAAAACAGTTGCACTTTGAGTCCCATTTTCAGAACTATATGCTATATGCCTCTTATTTCCACAACTGCATGCTACTTTTAATACAAAATTTGATGAGGCTTCAGATGGCAGGTTACATTCACTCAAAACTGCAGAGTTAACCCAAATCTCAGTTACAAATATACCTTCTATTAATGATATCTACCAACAGTGATTTTAATTTCTGTGGTCATCAGCCAGCTCACGCTTAATATTCTTTCTAGACACCAAACTTTTTGAGGTTAGGATGGCAGCCTGACTACTGCCAGAGATAGGAATGCCCATGCTTCCTGTATTGCACAAGCACCTCTGCAAAACACAGTCACATCTTGGGCTGATGAGACAACTAAATTTCCTCACCGCTGGGCACACCTACAGTATGCAACCAGCCACCTACTGGTGAAATTAGGGATGCTCCCACCCTGATATCTGCTGCTTCCACAACTGATCAGAGGTGTCCTTTTAGATGCTGCACTCTTTTTCTTGCACAGCCTGGGCAGCACCACCTGAGGCATGAACTCAGAGGATGTGTTTGCTGCTGTTTCATGTTTTCCTGAGACTGTGACTAACAAGAAATTAACACGAATATTAATACAGCTACTAATGCATTATAAAGTTCATTTTTGTATCTTCAGGATGAAAACAAAATGACATGAGGCAATTTTAAATTGATCTATTCTCAAAACCTCCTGTCCATGAAATCCTGGGCTTTCCTCAAAAGAAAATCATGCTTCTTTGGGCAGAATACCTATTCCTACTAATCAACATTTTCAAACAACAGGGTCAAGTTTTATCGCCCTTCATTTTCTCATTACACTGAACAAAAAGCACAATAGCACCAAAACGCTTCCAATGTCCTTCTACTGCCATCTGGTGCTCACACCGTGTAAGCGCAGGTATTTACATTTGGCACTGCCGTTCTCAAACCAAGCTCCCAAGTGCCTGGAGGCCCACGGACTATTTCTAGGAGGGCTGCAAAATCCAACTACATTCAATCTCAGCAGAAATTTTTAATTCAGTGGTACATTCCTCTGGGAAAATGTTACAGGTCAAAATGTCAAAGATAATCACTATCCACGTATGTGTATACATATATCAGTGACTGATAATCACTATATATGTGCACATATATAGTCACATATACGTATGCATACTGTGTGTATATGTGCAGTAACTACTACATAACATCTACATCTACAGCTCAAGATAAAAACCAAGACTGAGTCTTCCACACAAGCAGAAAACCAGGTGTAACACAGATTATTTCTTCTATTTTCCTTTGCACACCCCCCCACCATATTGCACTAACACTGATCCAGCAACACGAACCATTCAGTTGTCTTAAATACATTGAGATGCTTTGGCATCTATTTCATGTTCTAAATGGAATGCCTGTTCTTCTGAGTTCTAAAGATATGAAAGTCCATGGTTTTTGAGGTCTTTCTACTACCTCGAAAACTTCATGTTAAATTAAAAAATGCATCTATGATTCTGATATAAACTATTGATCTATGACACTGAGGGATGAAGTTGGTTTGTATTAGGAAAGCTGGAATCAACTCACCAATTTTGTAAATAGTCACATTGTATTTCTCAAGTTTAATGTTTTAGGAACTGCAGCAAAAACTGAGGTATTCAATGAATCTTTCAACTTAAAAAAACCCAAAAAAACTATGTATTAGTCCAGATTATATTTTTATAATGAGGTCACATTCCAAATTTCAACCTTTTTTCCTGTCCTTAGGAAGTACATTAGACTGAGGATCAGAGAGTATTTTATTGCATTATAATTTACTTGGACCTTTTTCCTTGTTGTTATATTAGCAGGAATGGAAGGGACAACAGAGGTCTGTGAATCACATCTGTCTTACCAAATGGTAAGTTTTCTGTAGAAACCCATCTCTGTCTGTGAACTCTTCCTGTTTGTTTGCAAATGCAGTCTGACTTCAGAATACTTTAACCTACTTCTGCCTTTCTGGCATCCAAGCTGTCTGTCTTTGGTAAGCAGTGTCCTTCCTTCCAGTGTCCTCCCTCCCCACTTACTTTCGTTATCCTTATTTGGATAAATAACAAGGCTTTTCTGAAAAAGAACATTCCTCCTTTTTCACCTCTGCCCCAAAAGACAATATTTCACTTTAAAACCCCCAAATATTCTGAAACACTATGTTCATGATTCAGTTTTGGTTTACTCTAAAACAATGTAAGTTGCTTTCACGTGTTTTTCCAGCCAATTTTTTTACATGCTTAATGCATCTGCAGTTTTTCCCCAGGTTTGCTGTAGAGTAAAAAGCACATTATTCTAAAGTAATAGCTATCACAGTAAAGGTAACAATAGCAATTGATCTACCACCAGGGCCTGTAGTAAATTTGAATTTCACTGCTCCCATTAATTCCCAGCTTAAGTACAGACTTTCTGCCATTATTCAGATAGCTTCTATAGCACCTCTCTTGCCTCCTCAAACCATTGTATTTCATTTCTTCCTAACCCTTGTTTATTTTGTCAGAATTATTTTAAGGACTCATAGGACAAGTGTAATTTTTTTTTCACCCTTTTTCTCCAGAACCAAAATCTTACCATCTTTGAAAAGTGGTTCTCTAAAACTTTAGAGTTTATTTCAACTTTAATAGATATTTATTCACTGAGGAATTCTGCTAACACTGCCCTAGCTATTAGCCAGTTCTTTATTTATGAGCCTTTGATTTCTTCAGAACATGCTTTACTTGATTAATCAAACAGATTAGTTCTGGACAGACCAAAAATTCTCAATGGAGTTGCTGAAAATATTTCCTAGACTCCAGTGGGGCTTAGATCAAATTCTTGGTAATTATTTGCACATGTGTTTTGTCTCCAGGGACTGAAATTTAAAGTTCTGTTATTTATTAAACATTACAGATTCAAAAGATGTCAGGCAAACTAAATACTGCTCCATCCTTATCCCAGCTACACCTCAAATTTAATTCTGTCATTTTCCCACAGGAGATAACTGTATGTCACATTCACTATACTATTTCAAAGACATTTTCCTTACAGCAGTCACCAGTATGAACTTTATATATTAGCAATTCATGGAGAGATTTTACATCTCAAGCTTCTACTGAGATAAGAGAGCCCTGAGTATTCCGCAACTTCAAGAATCATTCACACAATCTATTGGTCCTGTCAGCAGAAAGCTGGTGGCTTTCCTTACTTGCTAAAACATGATAATATGATAAACAGCTTCCACCCACATCAGTGAAGCTGTTCTAACCCCTGGGCTAGAGGAAATACAATGGCAAGTCTTTCAGCCTCTGCTGAAACTCTTACACTCTGTATGAAATGCTTTGTTGGACCCCATATAAAATGTTCATTGGGGTAGTGGAGAGATCCCACCTATCCCTTTGTGCAGTCCAAACCACAAGCACATGACCTGTCAGGAAAGAAGCATCCTCTCTCTGCAGATAGTCCTGCTCATTTTAATCCCACCAAAATTTAGGCTTTCTCCTGAATCATGCGAGCTAGGGGGACTAATCATCTGAGGTTTACTGTTGTCACAGAAACCAGGCTCCTCTAGAGGCTTGGTGTAAACATAGCCACCCTGCTGAGTGCTGCACAACAGGTGAATGGATTTAGAGCCAAGCCTAAACAATAAAATGCATAGATTAGAAGATAAAAACTGGTTTAACATTGTGATGAAAATAATCATACTCAGGTAAAAAAAAAAAAGTCCTATTTTACTACAGAATCCTGCCAGCTGAATGAAGTCATTTCTCTCTTACGTTCTGTATGAAATAAGAGCCATTTTACAAGCATCTGGGTCACAAGGAAATGTTTCTGCCCTGTATCTTAAGTTAGAATGTAAGAGATTAATAATATATGACAGTGAGAGATGATTCAAAGCATTTTGGAAGGACCCTACAGTGACCTTATCGCCCAGAATGCCAAGGAAATCTTTTAATTATACTAGTCCCATGAACCAACACTGTGACTTGTGCAGTCTCCTTTTGAGACTTTTCACTTATTTCACAGTTAAATACTTAGATTTTTATATATTTTTTTCATTGTTCTTTATAATTTTGGCCATAGTTTTAGAAACTAACACTAGATGGTGCTTTCTGATGAAAAAACCCTAAACCCCTTTTTCTTTAAAACATTCTCCTGCTGCAGCACTGGAACAAAATGAAATGAGCATTGCAATTAAGGCAGAGCCATGCCATCCAAATTCCCAAACTGGCTTAATTTCAAAAGGAAAGCAAAAATCATTACAGAATCATTCAAGTGTAAACTGCAGAATAAAATTAAGTTTTCAAATGTTGTTTTTTTTTACTGTATGAAACTCCAGCGTTATGAAGTTCACACATTTTGTGCATATTAAACACATAAAAATAATGATTAGTCATACATCACATGCCTAAGATAAATATCTATATTGTAATAAATAAAAACGATCCTTCTTCATAGTAAGTGACAGTAAATTCTGATTCTATACGGAAAATACTATTATTATAAATTAAAAGCAGCAACAAACAGTTTGCTGGAAATGCAGAAGTAAAATATTTTTTTTAAATTTTCTCATCAATGTTAAAATGAATTTAGCTATAGCTTGCCCAGATCAGTGGGCCCTGATATGTGGATATAACCTTTTTTGACATTTTAATTTGGTCAGAAAGAAATCATACTGTGGGAAAAACACTGTGATCAAGGTTAACAGTATGCTGCTGTAAAAGAGCTTATGTTTTCATCTCTTATGCATTCCTAATAAGTCTATAAGCCTCATATATGTGTCATTTTTAATTAGACTAACAAATTCTCTCCTAATAGTAGCCAAGTATCTTCACTCAGTAAGGAAAATAACTTAGTAGTTAAATAAATATGATGACTAATTATGACTTTAATGAATCAGTGTTTTAAGCTAACAAACTAATGAACTGGACATAGAATGAACATGAACTAATTTCATCAAACTGAAGAACAAGCTGAGCTCTATGTAATAGCTAATCCTGCAAGAGGACAATCACTAACAAAGATATGTTACTGTCACAACCAGCTGATGTATATGCACTTGGGTGACCTTCCTACTGAAAGCATTAAACTCAGCTCTCTGGAGGCACTAAGACACTGCTGAAAGGTTTGATTCCCATGGAATGCCTCGTTCCATAGCTACAAGTTTATTTAACAGGGAAACAGCTAATTATATAACAGCTTATTTAACAGTTCTGACTGGAGTAAGCATGCAGGAGGCCTGACTGTCACCCTTGCAGAGGCAGAGGCTGAGGCTCTTTGATGTACGAAGCCCTGCTCCTTCACAGGAATGCCTTCATGGCAAGGCACCGCACAAAAAAGGATGACAGAACTGAACTGTGAAGTAGCGGGAAGGAAATTTGCTGATTAATTCAATCACGTTAGTTAATTATATTTTTAGATTACACCTCGGATTAGAAATCATAAAGGATAATGTTCATGAGGCAAAATACCTTCAGGGAGCCTTGGGGGTGAACACTTGCTGCTTTGGAAGATGGCACAATACATCCATGTAGGACCCTGCTCCAGAGATTACGTGGACTCTGCCTCCCATTCCCCATACGGGGAAAACCTCCTTCCACTTTCCAAAGACTGACAGAAAAAAAAGGACTCTTTTTTCAATCACGAAACTCAAAGTCTGGGCAATGTAAATTAGGAGAGTTTTCTGCAAGAAAAAGCTGCAGAAAAGGAGCATTTCTAGAGTACAATTCTACCACATTTCACTGTAGTTTCTCCCAAACTGACACTGTTTTTGTACAGTGAAGTTTTGATTTTATTAGTTGGGTATTTTTATTTTTATTTTGTCCTGATGAGAAGATAGATAGCAATTTTCTTTAGGTCACAGAATCACATGGGATTGGAAGGGACCTCTGGAGATCATCTAGTCCAACCCCTTTCCAAAGCAGGTCCACCCAGAGCAGGTTGCACAGGAACTTGTCCAGGCGAGTTTGTCACAAACTTATCACATGAACCTGTTCTGAAAAATTTTTATTTGTTGCATTCAAACTGAAGACCACTTTGGATCATTTCAACAACAGTTCACCAAAGAAGCCAAAATATTTCTGGTTTCCACTTGCACCAGAGCTGGAGCTTCCTGACTAAAATACATGTCCCAGGACTCATGACAGACTTCATTTTCCAGATGGGCTCCAGACAGTATCCCTGGTATGACATCCTGTGACCCTACCCACAAAAGCACATGTGGATATGAAGCTTCAAAATAACACTGCAGGAGCCCTTATCAACACAGGCTGATGCCAAGCACAGCTGTTTTGTTACCCTGAGAATCCCTCCAAGGCCTCACTATTGATAGAAAATTTAAAAAATATATGTTGATTTTAGCAAACTACTGATTACTGACTGAGGATAAATATTAAAATACTCTTTGGGATCAAAAATTTTAAGTTAAACCACCAAAAAAAATAATCTAACAAAAGGAAAGTACTAAAGTAACACAGAACTTGCAACCCTATTTAATCTGATTTGACCTCTCTTCACCTGTAGAGACAGAAAGACAAAATCATTGCAGTATCCAGATACAGAACCATTGGACCATTTTTTGCAATTCTCTGATGTTTTAGTATTTTATCTAATAACATCAAAATTGAGCATGGGAAAATTAAAGAGAACTTTATCTATGCATACATGTAAATTAATTGGATACAGAATACTTGAGAACCTCTGAAAGAGCAGGGTTTTCCCAGCAGCACCTTCTGCAAAGGAGAAGGAAAAAGTGTGGACAGACACCTGATTCTCATTTCATTTATATTGGCATAAATCAGAAGACGCAACATATCAAGTAAATAATACAGGGATTTGAGAACAAAGTGTGATATGTGTAATTTACAGCATGTTCTGAATAGAGCAGTGCAGCCCTATAACTAGCCAACTCAAAGACAGAAGAAAATAACATTGAATAGAAATAATTCAGCCTTAGGTCACATAAATCAAACATGTCAGAGAAACATCATGGATATTATGATCCAAAATTATAAATATAAATCTTGATATGTACTAATTCCTTTAAGCATCAGTGAACGTGGAAAGTCACTTCACCTTACCAAACATCCACATGAACACGTAACAGCGATTCCCAGTGATTCAGGTGAAACAATAGAGTAGCTTCTGAAATAAAAATTCAGCTGTGACTGAGTTTGGTTGTATACTCAATCTGTAAAGACTGCAATAGAACTTTGACCTAGCCATATTCTCTGATTTTCTTCTTTTTCCAATTTCATGTGTTATACAGAAAACTCATCTCCTTCCTTTTACTGTCCAGTCCTCTTTCCCAGTTCAGCTGGCAGGCTGCCTACCTCCGGTGAGTGAGGCACAAGGTGCCAGAGCCATGACCACTACCGTGACAATGGAAAATACAATGGGATTAAAGTAGGACTATAGTCAACTCTTTGCCATTTATCTCCCAAATCTGTCTTAACTCATTATGTCCCCATTTTCTCACATTCTTCAGCTTGTGCATGACAGAACTAACGAAGTGAGAAAGAATATAGCAAAGTTATTTTTCTTCAAAGGTTTTTATTTGTTTCCTTTGCTTTTCATGAGGACAGAACTGCAAGCCTCCAAGGAGTTCATACAGACCATTCCTGCTTTTCTTGCTAGCTAAGCTCTTCTTGACATGGGTGTCAGCACTAAAATACTGTTGTTTAAATGTTTTTCTTAATTCCATATGGAATACATAAAAAGTCAAACCAGCCAACAGACATGGTCTCATTCGCCCTTCAGAGTGGCTGCAGCTTTAGACATCTGTTAAAAATATGTGTGGAAGTAGAAACATTACAGAAATAGTTTCTAAGACTGAGCACCCCTCTGGAAGAGGTGGAATTACCACTGGGCAAAGAAAGGGGAATCAGTGGCTTTACAGCATGACCACTTCTATCCCCTCTTATAAACCTGAAAAGCTACTTTGGAAACATCCTAAATGGAAGCTCTGTTGGTTGGCAGGGGGGTAAAAATGTAGATCGATTTGCTAAGTCTCTTTTAAACAACCCACAGAATTCATAGATTTTGTGGAGACCCCATGAGATTCCAGGACACGCTCCTTTCATGCCTTCTGCTCCCCAGTTACATGCTTAGCCCAGCTGCCTGGCAATGGGAATTGTAGTGGAAATCTTTATATTATAATGTTTAAGGAGTTAGACTATTTCTCCAAATATAATGATCACATAAATTTGCAGCTCACACTTCTATCTTTTTCTTCTCAATGGCTCACTGCAAGCTTTTGCTATGGAGCAGCTGAGTTCAAGATTCATGTAAGATTTATTCTTTTTCTCTTTATAGTTTTTATTCTATTAATTTGGGGAAAATTAAAGCAGCCAGAGACCTATTATTCTCAGATTTAGTTGAATCAAGGTAACACTCAACAGGAGTATGCACATTTCAATCACTACTTTTCAAATATTTTTTGTAGAATTTGATTTATCTTTTATCCTCTTGAAAGGATATTTTTTATCTTGGAATCAGTGTTTTCTGATTCTGAAACAAGCTGGAATCAGTGGCAATATACATAACAATTTAACTGAGAGTAATGAGCTACGGTGGCCACTGGGCCACTGTAATGACTGAATAATTTTAATACAAGTTAATTCAGAGCAATGCATTTCAGTTAAGAGCATAGTTGCAAGAAAGCTTTGTGGTGGAGAATTTGGCTAAGACAGTAGAAAGCCCAAAGGAACAGTGCTGGAAATTACAAAGTGACAAAGCAGTGGAAGTCAAGGAGATTTTTATCAACTTTCAGTAGAGATCTATCTCCCTTATGCTACAATATTGATGAAAAATGAAAAGAAATTGCATTCAAGCACAGAAAGAAATCAACCATCTGTTCGGAAACTGCTGTATCAGGAAGCCCATGATCTGCACCTGAGGTTAGCAGTGCACAGTGCTATTCTCATCAAAGTGCAAAAAAAAAAGAAAAACCAAACCAAAAAAAAACCCCTAAAGATTAAAAGCAATGTAGAGAAAAACTAAATATAAGGACAGATGTAGAGGTCACTCAGAGCAAGGAGTCATCAGGGACAACTGCTTCCAGGGGCATTTCTAGTGTGGTGTGAATGAAGTTCAGTGTTGCAAAAGGCAATAATGTGTACAGACAGGGCCCCTTAGAACAGGAGGAAGTGCAGCTTAAGCCGGTCTCTCTCTCTTTACAGAGGATGTCAAAGACCATTTATTTCTAAAAATGAATGTCCAGCTCCCAGGCTCACTCAAGTGTGCTCCTGTATGACCAATAGCCCATTCTAAAGCTTTGATACAGAGGAACCCAATTTAAGATAGACAGAGACGTATTTTACATTCCAAATACAACCCCACAAGAATCATTAAAAAGCCTTCATT
>JAOXNG010000042.1:22504562-22517935 GCA_028566535.1 Scolopax minor | reverse complement strand
CACCCTGTGGCTGACACTTTCACTCCTCTCCTGTCACGGGTATACAACTGAAATTATTTCTCTGCAGCACACAGGACCTGTGTTAGATCAGACAGATGGGTTGTTTGGAGATAGCAACTTGCTTGTTCTGAAGGCAATAAGAAGAACCTGGGTGCTTTTACAAAGAAAAAACAAGTTTTCTTCAGCAGAGATAATTAATAGATTATAAATGCAATCAGACAGTTCAAATTAAGGAACTGCACTTTTTAATTTATTTTTTCAATTTGGGCTTTCTAGCACTCATTTAAAAACCCTCTATTGCAATCTCATGCCTCCTTCCAATCTCATTTTAAGAATAAAAAAAAAACTGTGTAAACTTTCAGGAAGGGATAAATGCCTTCCCAGTTTTCACACATGCTCATACTACTCCTGAAATGTAAAGTCTGAATACCCCCATCATATAACTGCAGGCTTCTATTTTACTTTTCTTCTACTTTCGAAGTACTTCTCAATCTCACTAACCTATTTGGCTTGATTACTTGTGGGAGAAAATCCATCCCCCAGATTCATTACAGGTTCTGAGCACCACAGCTTGTTTGTGGCGTATTTTTATTTGTCAAGGTCAGTAGCATTTCCTAGCTAGAGCACAGGAGTTTAACTGTCACCTGCAGACACAGCACACAGATAGAAAAGGTTACATTTATATGGAAGACTAAGCCAAGGATTAGCGTTATAGTCATCAAGGGATTTAGAATAATAACATCAAAAAATTATTTTCCCTTATTCTGAGCATCCAGACAGGAATCAAACTCTGATGCCACTGGGTTTAAGGCCAGGTCTGTACTTCTTGACACACAAGCAAGCCAAGGTCTACCCATCATTTCATAGACATAGTTTCTCTCCTACGTTCTTTCCTACGCTTTTCATGATGATTTTCTACTAATTTTCCACAAGCAAGCTGCTATCTAACAGTGCGGGTATAGAAGCAGCAGAGTCATAGACCGGTTCTTCCTGACTTTGAAGTGGAGATAATGAACAGCAACACTGACTGTCCTGCACAGACCATGCAACAAGTCTCCCTATGAGACCAAGAACACAGAAACCATGAACTCAACACCATTCTTACTCTACTATCTCCATTATCTGCCTTTAAACATATATTTAAAAACTCCAAACCCTGAAGTAGTTGATTACAACAGACATAGACAGCATAAGCATTCAGTAAAGCACACATATTCTGAATTATTGAACAAATAGCAAGAAAGGCCTAACCAAAACAATTGGGGGTCTACTGAGCTCTTTATAGCTATTCCCAAGATGTCTCAAACCACATCACTAGTGGTTCAAAAATCTGTGTACCACTTTGAAAGTAAAAGTTAGAATTGTATAGCAGCTGCTGTTGTGCCCATTTTCACCAAATTTTATGCTCCTTATGATTTATTACAAAATGAAGTGCTATGTTTGCTGTTTGGAAAAATCACAGGTACGTCACACAGCTGTGAACTCATCTGTATCATCAAAAGGTAAAATAGCAAATCTTAGAGCAAGCAGTTCAGTCATCACAGACAACAGATGTAAGCATAAATGGGAGTCTCTCACAGATCAACTCACAAGAGAGAAAGTTTGGCTGCACAGGAGGTCATTACAAACAAGAACTCTTTGCTTTCATAAAGAGTTGAGCCTACACAACTTTGGTGTGATCCAGGAAGATTTAAATGTCAGCATATTGGTCTGACAGCAGCAAAGTCTGGCATGAAGAAAGAAGCAATAGTGGTGATAGATTTGACAGAGTAACGCTACCAAACAGCAATGCTTAGAAGTCAACATAGTAGTCTTTTCACTTGATAGAAAAAATATAATGCAGCTAAGGCAAGGAACAGAAATAATGTTTTAGCTAACCTGTCACTTTTAGAAACAAAACCTTAAAGCAGCTAAGGTTTTTGATATTTCCTGCAAACACATCAGCAATCTCAGGCAGTTAGATTAAGGTGCTTGTCTTTATGTTCTCATGCAACCGTATTACACTGACATGATTTACCTACCTGCGTTAAGACAAGTACCTAAAGCATCGGCCCACAACTGCTTTACTCTCATGGCAACAGTATAAAACGTGACCGATGCAGTGTCGAGTCATTTCCAACTTCCATTTCTAAAGTTCCTCCAGAGACTGCCAGAAATTTAATTCTGTAATATAGAAAGAAAAATGAAGCACGTTACTATGGAAATTAATGTATCACCAAAACCTCGTAAATATGACTTTCAGATACCCTCAGATAATTGTTACCACATTAGATCAAAATAGGGATCTGGGATAGGGAAATGGAAGTAATGAAAAGAAGGAAGGAGAAATTTTTAAAAATTAATATTTTCTACCTCCTTCAACTCCTGTTGATTTGCCCCAACAACCACACTGTTAAATATAGCTTTAATAGTCAGAGTTTTGCTTAATTCACTTCAGTATTCACTTCAAAGTAATCACTAATTTGCTGGTACCAGAAAACATTTGCAGTAAAGAGTACCTACTTACTGCTACTCTATTTTGTACCAGTTGTATAGGACTCTCAAGAGCTCTTGAATCTTTACACCTGGTTTGGTTTACAACATTCTTTGGCACAGAAGAGAGTGCTTGCTTGAAGTAACATTTGAGCCATCATTCAAATTCATTCATAGAAATTACTCAGGAATGCTGTAGAACACATCCCCTCTTACTCAATAACAATTACCCAGCCTCCACTTGACAGCTTGGGGAAAGGATGGATGTCATCTCAGCAGGGGTGTATCATCCCATTGAGATGTAGTGAGCGACTTGTGTAGATTATGCACTAAATCCATTGGCAGGTGGGCTGGCTGTTGCTTATAGTGATGTGAGGAAAGTGGCAATTTGTTAATGATGTTAATAATTTGAATGGCTTGTGATGCTGCTACAGCTGAAGAACATCCTAAATTTTAAAAAATTAAGTAGACTGCTCTGCATTACAGGATTCTCATTAGCTACACACTGACACTGTGATGGGGACTGTTGAGGATGGCGTTAAGGACTTATAATTTCACTGTCTCGAGGACTCTTGTTGTTCCCCTCACAGTAATATCTAAGCACCACAAAGCTTTTATTTTTTTTAGCTTCAGAAGCTCCTTGAAATAAATGGAAAAGACAAGGAAGTGAAGTAGAACATGACTGATCTTAATATCCTCATGCTCAGAACTACCTTTGGATATCTGAGATGTACTTCATTCAAGGTTGCACTGAAAACCTTTGATTAAATGAGAAATTAAAGCTGGGTGTCATGAATCCAGTTTTGCCTTCTAAATGTCACTCATCTCTCTGAAAATAAAACCACCATAAATCAAGGATTCAAATAGTCCAGGTGCAAAAAGATAAAAGTAGCAACAATTAATTTATACAGAAACATGGAATCACATAAGCTTTCTACTTCTTCCACCAAATCATGTGCATAAAGAATGTACATGGGATAACTTACACAAACAGAATATACTATACACCTACTGAAATGTGTATTAGAAACTTGCTCTGTTGCATCAGAGGCGTTACTGTGACAAAGTACATATATTTAGCTCTAAACACAAAGAAAAAAAAACCCTACCTTTAAGCACATCAAATATTTATATTAAAAATATATTTAAATAGAGTCCACACATGAAAAACATGTGGCAGGGCTATTTGCAAAAGTACTTTCAGACTTAGGCTATTAAGGATCTGCTCCAGATGTCACGCAAGATGGTAAGAAATTACTATTAACTTGAATGACACAACAGGAATCCTTAAAATTGCAAAGGCTCAATCTTAGACTGCAGTCAAATATTTAAATGCACAATTCAAAGGTGAGAAGCTCAGCACCTAGACCTAAATACTGTTCATTGGAACTATCCTGCAACATACTTTAATCTTACTACTCACTTAACTTCAAACTACTTAACCACAATGACCATTTTGCTCTGTGGACCATTAAATGGATAAGACAATGCAAAATAATCTAACATTAATATTTGAAGATAGCTCTCTAGGATATGGGAAAGATGTCATCATTTAGACTATCTTTTTCCAGTGATTAAAGAGGAGCCAAGAGGACTCAGACTGAGTAGATGACTATATTTTGGAGAGCCAAAGTGAGGCCACTGATCATTCTGGTGGGATATTCATACTTTCACAAATAGGCAGCACTCTCAAACTAACAAGGCAAGGAGATTCAACACCTTTTTGTGAAGGAATAGAACAACATATAAATAGATGAATAAGGGCTCCATTATACAGATATATATACCATCTATGAAATGTTAACACAAAAATCAGCTATTTCATACTGCCACTGCTATTTCCCTCCTTGTACTGAGTATTTATTCTATAGACACACTATGAACACCACAACTCATAAATATAAATATGTAAATATATTTATCATAAAAAGGTTACTATAGCCGCATCAAATTTTGTATACATTTATATTCTGGTTGGCACAGCCATTAGCAAACAGTAGTCTAAAATATTTAAGGCAATCTCTTTTTGAGTCATGAACATTTGAAACTTATTAGTATGTATTACAGCTTTAAATTAATGCATAGTTTGCCTATCTGCACAGCCATTTAAAAATGTTTTGTTCTGTGCTCTTTTATATGAAATTCACCTCAATTTGCTTCTGAGTGCAGTTCTTCCAGCTCACTCATTTTAAATGCCAAAGATTTTATTTAAATAAACGATAAGTGAGGAATGGAAATTAACTTAAACTTGCCTATCAACTACCTTATGTTAGAGTTCTTGGTCTCTTCTTGACTTACTATTATGGCTAGAAAATGTTTTTTGTAAAGAACATGAATATGCTCACTTGTGCATGAAACACCCCTTTCAGGCATAGAGATCTGTGCCCTGCGCAGCGGTAACTACAGCATGGAAGCAGCTATCTATCAAGAGATTTTTGGGTTTGTGTGACCCTGGGAAAGCCAAGTAGCCTCAATATCCCCAACCACATAATATAAATGTAACTGCCTTGAAAAGTACTTTCAGCTCCACAAATGAAAAATTACTACATCAGAATGAACATTAGGATTTGTCAGTCCTTCACATGAATTGACCTGTTGGAAAGATCCTTAGTTATTACTGGGACCATTTTGATGGTGGACTGCAGAGTATATAGTAATGGAATACTCATGATTCAGGCTAAAAAGGGCTCGATGCTGCAAAGTAGAACATTGCTCTTCATAAAAGATTGGAGTAAATGATTTAAAAAGAACAATTACAGTTGCATCATTTGTTTTCACTCATTTAAACAACTTCCTGACAAAGCAAACTTCACGGAGCAGCTCCCACTCTATCCCTTTTCTAGACATATAAGCACTTAGCACAACTTATACACAGCAGTAGTAGGGTTAAAGGATTCCTGCCTAATTCCTTGCAGACAAGTTTTAATTCATCCTACTGAGCATCTGAGTAATAGCAGCAACACATTTTAATAATTTATGTGTTTGCATGTGGCTCCATGCAACCCTGGTCTAGCTCAGTTCCTTATTCTTAAAAGTATGCAGTTGTCTCCTGTGTAGTATTTGACTTATCCCCCAAATGATTATGTTTATTATTGTCCTGAAAAATTAGAGTGAGTTTTTTTGATTAATTCCTTTTAAACTTTGCTCTTTCAGAAATACAATCTAACAAGAGAGTTTTGTACATCTGTATCATGCTCATCTTGTAGTTCTCCAGACTCAGTGTTTGACAGTTGGATCATTCTTATCCAGAGAAACACTCTGCAAATGCAGACCCTGTCTGGCGCCAGGTGCACTGTGGTTACTGAATCCCAGAATCACTGGGATGGCATGCAGGGCGTTTAATTATTCTAATGTGATCTCTAGCCATTCTTGGATTCCACTTGGAAAAGTCTAGCAGGCTTGTTTGAGCAATGCTCACATACTGCTTTCTTACCTAAATATCTTCTTTCTCTTTCCTGATCTTTGAAATAAACTGGAAAAATCTATCACATCCAATTATTAACAATTAAAAACAGAGCCAAGAACTGCACACTTATGGCCTGTACTCAAAAAAAGAAAAAAAAATCCAAACCAACAAACAAACAACTTTTCTAGCTTTAATATCCTGACTATCTGTAAAATTAATTACAGTACAGAATAATAGATCACACCACCAGTAGGAGATCACAGTGTTTTGTTCTGGCACCTTAGCTCTTTATTTACAGCAAACACCAAAAAGTGTTTGTCTAGCAAGAGCCAACCGGTTCTTACCTGGAATCACTGTGTTTTCAGGTTTATCAGATACTTAGAGTTCAGCTTCCTGAAGAGAAACTGCAAGTAAAATACGTCTCACCAAATGCTTGCTCATTCTGCTCATCACCAAACTGCTAGCTCATACCTGTTGAAAATTTAGTCTACCTCAATAGATAGGCTTCATTAATATGTTCCAAAAAGAATATGCTTCCATTAAATAAATATTAGAATTAATGCAGGTAGAAAACTCAAATCTCAGAAAAGTTTGATGTACCTCTGCCATCTCTACTATGGGTATACCACACCCATCATCAGTTTCTCAGGAGAAAAACCAAAACGTGTTCATATTTACTGACATAAAAATCAGCAGAGTAGCTTGCCAAGTGGCAACCTTTGTGCTTCTTCAGAGATCAGCTATCTGCAAAAGTATAAATTGTTGCAGACCAAGTTAACTATAGCAAACTGGCACTCCGGGTTCTCAGCCTGATCTCATACTTAGCTCTGGAGTCATTCCCACAAAATCAGTGACAAGTATTGATTCAGCTACACGCAGGGGAAGAGCCAACAGAAAACCCTTCTCCTGGAGTGGATATAGTAAAGTCAGAAGGTAATTTGGACCATGGCATTTTTGCAAACAAATTATTTCCTTCCGTCATAAACAAACTCTTTATTTGCTTCCTTTTCCTTAAAGAAAACAAAAACAGATGAAATAAAAATAAATTGTGACTTATGTTATTTTTGGCATGTCTGTGAACTTAGAAATACTCAGCTGGTAACCCAGGAGACAGACAGCAGACATCTGTTAAATTCATACAGTTGATATAAGGTAAGAAGTGACAACGTATGCTTTTTACACAGCCCCATGAAACTATGCTCCAGAGCGCTTTAGGGACCCCTCAGTCCCCACACACTTCAGACCTGGGGTAACCACCAAGTACAACACGAAGAACCAGTCGTGCAGGCTTGGAGATGCCAACTGCCACAAAAAGACCTAATTTCACACAAGGACTGAGCAGCCATCAGAAGGCTCTCTGGTGGCGCTGTAATCTAAGAAAAGCCCACACTCAAGAGGGATACAATTCTGTTGCTTTTTGACAGAGACTTCTGTTAGTTGATTGTTTTGTCTAGAAGACAAATTCATTAAAATTAGTTGTTCATTTATTTGTTTCATATCTTTAATAGGAACAGAATTTTAATTTGAGAAAGAGAGGCAGGGAAGTGTATGCAAAAGTCTGGAAAATTCAGCTTTTGCCCTGGGAATGATTAATCCTATGCAGCTGTTCTCCTGGACTATTTTCAAATGTGTTCAATAAACCTTAAAGATTTGTTACAAAGTGGTGACAGAATTATTTTGCTTGACTAACTTCACATTTTCATGAACTATGAAAGCCTAAAATTTGAGAGAAGATAGTTTGTACTGATTTGAATGATTAATAGGCAAGAAAGTTTTAAATGGAGAGCACCACCAGCATTATAAGACACTAAATACTACCACTCTCTTACTCACTCATGTCTGTTAGTTATTCCTGCCTCAAGAAGCTTATTTTCCAAGGACTGCTGCATACTGCTCATTGTCTTCAGAACCTGTGCATTTCCTGTCTCATAGGTGCAAAACTGGGCTTTTTTAACAGCTTTTCATGACACGTGAGAAATGGTAAAGAAAAAAGCTTGAATAAATACATTTTCTTGATATCATAATCCTTTTCAGCTTAGTTTAAACCTATCTTCATGATTGTCACTCATGTTCCTCCCAAAATAATTTCTAGATGTTTAAAATTATGTTATCATACTTCCTTCAGCTGCTTCCTTCTGTTAAATTAGGTCCTAATTCAAGAGACCATTTAATTGTCTTTAAAATTAAACATGTTCTTAAGCTTTGTGAAAATCAGTTTGTCATAAAAGCACCATGAACAGTGCTAATTCAGAAATGGACATAGCCCCTTGTTTAAAATCCTTCCTCACTAGGGATGTCTTTCTGAATCAGTATTTTCATCTTATGGTGTGACATTTTCAAGAGCACTCAAGTAATTTTGCAGACTAAGTGTTGCTCACTTGCAGGTTGAAATTTTTGAAAAATTATGCTGTTGCTGAATAAGGCTAGATTTGGAGATGGTTTTGAAAAGCTTTTGCTGAATTGCAGACTTATTCAGTTCACTTATTTCAACATAGAAATATGTAGTCCAAGCCTTTTATTTAATTCCTGCCCTCACATTTCTATTGGTAACCACCATAAGCCATCTGTTTGCACCTGCTTTGTCCTCTCCTTCCAAATAACCCTTCAGTTTATCCCCAAGGAATATTGTCTAGCAGGGGATAAAAAAAGAAGCATTTCTTTTAAACATTCCTTTAGCTTGATGTCTTGGGACTGGGTTTCATCCTAACTGCTGAACATCACAGCCTCTCACTGATAATATCCTTCCTGTTGTGAGTCAGTCAGCACTCGTGGCAGCAGCCCAAAGCAGCTCAAACTAGCACATACCATTGCCAAGAACTGCCTCCTCTGTTCCACACTCTGCATCTCTGCCAGTGTCATTCAATGCACCATCATTTCTTCCTCCTTTTAGGCACCTCTCTACTGATGACCCCATAAATAAGGCTAATAACATCACATTTTTCTATAACAAATTGTATTCTCTTCCAAGTCAGAGTCAGCTGTCACACTTGCTCTTCTTCATGTCCATCACTTTTACTATGCTTTCCCAAACATTTCTCTCCTTTTATAAAGGAGATAAGTTTACCTTAATTTTGTGCTGCTTGCCTCAGACACTCCTAGCTGTCAGGGCACTGGCAGAAAGCTACCTTCTGATTTTACCCCAAATTTCTGTTTATTTCACACCCTTACCCTGCAAACTCCATCAGCAAAACGCATCTGGTGAAGGACATGTAGCGAGAAAAGCTCTCTTTAGCTTGAAGACAATAGTTTTAACATTCCTGCACCTTTTCTCATAAAGAAATTAAATTTTCTCATCTCCACATATCTGTAAATTTTCCTAACTGAAATATACCAGCAAAATTTCAGTCCTGGCACAATTCACTGGTGACTATGCATGCCATATGCCCTGCTCTTGTGCCAGTCTGATGAGCCTCCTGCACTTACAAGCACTTATTTTCACAAGTATCTTTTCATCATCACATATGGTTAATAGCTTAGTTATCCACGTAATAATTTATATACTGGAAAATGACACTATTATGCAATCAGAGACTGGAAAATGATTTAATGAGATGTAGATAACCAAAGAACAGGAATTCCAATGAGAAAATGCAGCTCTTAATAAGCTGAGAGCTTGAAGAACAATCACAGAAAAGTTCTAGAGAACACACAGGTATGCTCAGCTCAAAAGCTGATCTCAGATAGGTCTTACCAATCTCTCATTCCCAGAAAACGATGAACAGGGCCTCATTTGTGATTTTTTCCTTAAAACTGAGTTGCTATGTCTGCTTCACAGCATCCTGTGAGAGTCCACTGCATGCCAAATGCACATGGAACATGAAATGGTTCTGGAAAACAAAGAGGAGCAAAATTTTCCAGACAGTTACCTGATCAAAACCATTCACCATTTTTGCAATGTATTTAATCAAAAATTAAAACAATTAAGAAAGCATTACAACTGAACAAATTTCACAGGAATGATTTCAGGCTATGATGAGTTGCCTTTGAGATGTTACCATTTCTTTACTAGCCTTTGAAGAGATTAATTATCTAAGTTAGACAAGATTCCAAGACCAAGCATCAATAGGAAGAGAATTTTAAACAATAAAGGAAAACTTTTTGCTTTTACATGATTCTCACTTCTCTAAATGGAAGTGTAATCTTTTTTCTCTATGGCAGAACAGTTCTTGGCACTGGATTCAACTGCATTGCTTGAAAGCTTTGTGGTTAAACAAGATTTCATCTGGCTATGTAACAAGGCTTACTCTGAACACTGAGATTTACTTCTAGTGTGATCCCACCATGAAATAAGAACTCTCAAAACAAAAAGCTAAACATTTGGAATAGCAGTTTTTCAGCTACCAGAAGTCAGAATCTCCAGGTGATACATCATTACTGACCGCTGAGTGGCAGTGTAAGGAAAACAAAGCCAAAAATAAACAGTGAAAATCCATGTGGTCTTTCCCTGAATCCATATGATCACAGACATTACCTGAACATTCAAGCAAAATATCTTCAATAGGAGAAAGACATTTTATCAGAGAACACTCGCTGATGTACTGTACTGCACCCTCACCAGGTTAGCTCTTCACAGTATTTCATATATGAAGCATATAGTAAAGATTCTGCATCTGTATCTCAAATACATACTATGTTTAACAGGGGATTAGACAATCCTTAGTCTTCTTTAAGAAAATTCAGAGAAAAGTTGTGGTTTTCTGTTAGATTATATAGGATTTTGCCCTAAAAGCAGGACTGTAAATCAATTTGTCAGCGAATATTGTTAAAACAACAAAAAAATCAAACAAATAAACAAAAAAACCACAAAACCTCACAAAAATCTACTGCATTCAATATCAAGTGAATATTTGGAAAATAATTAAAATAAAATCTTTGTGAAGAAGGGTCTGGAACTGAGGAAAACCTACACAATGTATTGTGACCCACACAGCTCAAATAAGAAAAATTGCTTAAAACAGTAACCTTGAGTTGCTTTACAATAACACCAGGGGGGAGGGGACACAAAACATAAACTGAAACAGAGATCTCTATAAATACCTGAAACACACAGCAAGCTTCAAATTAAAAAAAAAAAAAAAAAGAGGAAAAAAAAGTTAAAAGAAAAAAAAAACTTCAACCAAGCCAACACGTAAATAAGTGCTTCCACTAAGATTGATTCATGAAAGCATGAAAAAGACATACCATCCCTAATCTAGTTATAGCTGTCTACCTGCCTTTTAAGATCAACAGAAGAAAATAAAGACATGCTAGTGTTACCAAGAGGATCTCACATACCATCTCCTAATTCCTCAGCTAGTGCACTTCCCTCTGCTCAGTACATACTCTGCTGTTTTGAGGAATATGGGATAAGCAGCACAGGAGCAAGCTTTAAAAAGTGCACGAGAAAACTGAGAAAACGTCTCTTATTTGCAAATAGCTAGTTTGGGGAAAAAAGTAAAATGAAAAAGTAAGGAAAAGATGTTGCATTGTATTGCACTGTGTGCAGAAAGGTGATAACAGATGGCTGGGTGCAATAGTCCATAGGCTAGAAAGATAAAAGCAACACAAAATTCTCTTTCAAGAGACAGTATATCTGCACAAAAGATGAAATGATGCTTCCTCCCCTTATGCAGCTTCTTAAGATGTGGTTTCATCTTCCACTTAAACCCATCTGAACCCCACTCATGTCTGTATGCTCCTGCCCTTTTTTGTGTCACCACCAGCCATCATTGGTACGTGGCAAGTCAGACCAACTTGCTGATACAGCTCAAAGTTCATCTGTTGTCTTCCCCTTCTGTTGCCTGCATGGCCACACAACCACTACCACCAACACAGGGAAAGCCGTGCAAAATAATCTCTGTGGATGAGAAGAAAAGATTGGATTGTCCTTTTCAGCAGCAGCTATAGGGTGATTTATGACAGTAAACCTAGGAAGTAAGATCATAGAATAACCACGTTTTTCTAATCTTTCCCATTACACTGAATTATGAGAAACCAGAAACACCCAGCTAGAAGAGCAGCAATGAAGCACACCACAAGCCACCTAGCACCTGGAGGCAGTCTTCCAAGACAGGCAGCTCAGTCTTTCTGCCCAAAAAGTGTTAAATATATGCTATATTTCACTCTT
Organism: Scolopax minor; assembly: GCA_028566535.1. Taxonomy (NCBI): domain Eukaryota; kingdom Metazoa; phylum Chordata; class Aves; order Charadriiformes; family Scolopacidae; genus Scolopax; species Scolopax minor. The sequence continues at coordinate 22,505,951 of JAOXNG010000042.1, read as the reverse complement.
TGGAGTTAATTAATGAACAAGCATAACAGGACATGAATCACAATGAATTTATTAATAGAGTGTTGCAAAACACCAGGTCAAATACAAAATAATGATTCATTTAGGCAAAAGTTAGTAACACACAATTATCATAGCATAACGTCTTCAGTGAAATTCAAAAAGGACACTCTAAGAAATAGAAAAATAAATAAAAATAAAATAGAAAAATAGAAGAAAAAAAAAGAGAAAGAAAAAAAAAAGAAGCAAGCCCCAAATATTTGTTAGTCTGCCTGAGTGAGCTGTGCTGGGTTATTAGAATTGCTGACAGCTGATGCTGCATGCCAACACTAGCTATCTCCCCTCTGTAGTAACCAATGAACTCATGGCCCCTTGCCATATCGTATGATCTGTCCAGGTCTTGCACACTAAAATGGATTAATTTGAATAAGGTTTGAATTAGTTAACAGCAACTCATTATTTCACTCAGGAAAAAAATTCTGAAGACAATGCCACTGGGCACAACCCAAGTTGGACTCCTGACTTTATATATGTACCTACAGACACACCAGAAAAATATAGCAATGACAGTATAAGTATACCAAAAGTTACCCCATTTCCCATTCGCCTAAATTGCATAAAAGGCCAGAAGAAGCATGAGCAGAAAAGCTAAATGCAGGTGTGGAAAAAGACAGATGAAAACTGTGCCTGGACTGAGCTGAGGAGTACAGAATAACTTTGAATTTCCCGTTTGATTTTGACTTACATCCAACAAGGGTGACCAGACTGAAGGGACAAATTACACTCAAAATTTGCAAGTCGTTTATGCTGCTTGAGCCAGGATCAAACTCACAGTTACCTGGGGAGGCCAAACATCACCAGGCAGGTTACGGGGGCGTCTGTGTTGCCCTGGCTCTCCCTTTTGGATCCAAGGAGAGGCTTCTCACCTCACTGGCACCACCACCATCTCCTTTGAGGAGAATCCCAGCCTATTCCTATCTCAGGAGTGTCTATTGCACTACTCTTCATTGGGAAAACATGGACTTCTCCACCTTAAAAACTGCTCCACCTTAAAAACTGCGTGTGTTCCACTCGCCCTGCTCCTCTGGAGCCATTTGGTACTTGGGGGGCGGGATTTGTGTTTTGTAAGACTCACGCCCAGCTTCTTTTCCACCACCGTCTGGGCTGCCATCCCCCGGCCTACCTCCCGGACTGAAGCAGTTCCACACACACACCCTGTCTGCCACCTGCACCAGCTTTTCCTCTTCTGGAGGAAAACCAACGGCCCCTAAAGCAAGGACAAAGCGCATTTGAGCTCGCCCTGTGGCCCATGGCCCCACAAACACGTCCACCCTCCGGGCGCCGGCCGCCATTACCGACCCAGCAGGCCTGTGGGGAAGCGCCGGTGCCGCC
>JAOXNG010000042.1:22376390-22386598 GCA_028566535.1 Scolopax minor | reverse complement strand
GGTCTGGGGGTTTTTTTGAGGGTGCCATACGCATCTAATCAGAGAATTAAGCATCAGGGAGGCAGCCCTCAGATGGCAGACGTCAGCTCCAGCAAGGACAGATGGTGAACAAAGGTGAAAAGCACACAATAGGCGTGGGCCAGCTTATAGAAAAAACAGTTCCACTCCTCAATTACACCGAGTCACAACTCTTGTGACAACCTATGTTGTGAGGTGAAAATGTATCACTTTCTTTATGGGATCGTCACACCTACAGGGCTACTTTCCAGCAACTTAGAGCATCTACAGACTCTCTGCTCGTGTCTTCTCTGAGGCATTATCTACCCTGCCCGGGACAGTGCACAGGGCTCACAAAAGAGACACAGTTCTCTGTAAAGGAAAACAACACTGACTGCAATAGAGGTTCTGACTGTCTGTCACGGGTAACGCATCTCACTGCCTGCCTTTTTGGCTGGAAACTCAAGGTCTGAGGAGACAAATAAAACATCATCATCATTTAACTCATCCTAAGAAATACAACTGAAAACCAGCATTCACTTAGTTTTCAATTTATATCAGTTACAACTGATATAAAACCAGAATTTGTAAAGTAACAAGCTGTCCTCCAACAGAGATGGAGGACATTTTCTTATGATAACATATATGCAGGTTCCATGATGTCAGATATCCTATGGAATATATCCCACTGTTAACTAAACTCTGAAAGATGAACTGTACTTCTAGCCCATCTTGTACTTTTCCAAAATTTCTGACAACAGAGGATAAATAGTTTTACATCATATTTAAACAGTAAGGATATAGTGACTCTCCAGGCAACAAAGCCCAAATATTTAAATAAAGAGCAGGATGCCAGCAGGAAAACTGGAAAACCTAAGAGAACACAGGACAATACAAATGAGCACTAGTCTTCTGATATGACAAAATCCTTGCTGAATTTGTAAAGTACTTTAACTATCGCAGTTGCTGTTGTCCAGGAGAGGAGAAAAAGCCCTCCCTTTTTCCTTTTGTAGTATTTTCCCTCTTAAAAAATAGAATGAAATAAAAAAATGCAGAGTCACTTGCTAAAAGAGGGTGCAAAAAGCAATCTTCTAATTTAAAGGAAAAAATTACCATGGTCTATCTTTCTTCCTGTATCTAGGGGAACATGTAAAAGTCTTGAAAGACTTTTCTTGTTCTGTGGAACATTTCCCAGGCATGGACACGTTCAGCATCTCTGGGAAGGCTGTCAGTTGTTCACTTTAGACTCTCTGAAAATTGATCCCTGAGCAAATAGTGGCTCTTTGTGGATTAGCCCATCTGCCTCCCAGATGAGTGAAAGGTAGTAGCGTGGTACCAGCTGCTCCAAGTACAGCAGCTCACAGAAGAATAAGGATGAGGAGTAAAGCGAGGAGAGCTAATATTCAGGAAGTGTTTGAATTTTGAATGAGATCAGGATGAGCAAATGTAGAAATGTGTCACTGCCATATCAGCACAGACACAATGCAAATTTAAAGATGTAAAAAAAAAGAAATAAAACAAGACTATGTTAATTTATTTAGGGAAAGGAGGAAAAGCTATTCAGGACTAATAGTCCTCTTTGTTACCTGCAATTTTGGAGTAAAAGCCCCTAAAGACTGAGAGCCAGGATTTCTTTTGTACCTCTATCACAGCAGAACTCCAGTCCTTAAAAATGAAATTGAAGTGTGTGTGCAGTTGGAGATGTGCTTTGTTCTTCCACCTTTGGAGTTATACATGAAGTCATAAATCAAATAGTCCTGTTCATATTGATGTAACTAACAGCTAGGCAGAATTTCTATCATATCAACCTATTTTTCTTAGGAGTTAATGGTACTATATATTTCCTCTCTAAAGTGAGTCTGCTTCCCAAATTTTAGTCCGTGTTTAGCTTGAGACAAACTCCAACACACATCAAACACCATCCTACAAGCTAGTTAAAAGCTTGAGTTTTCTCGAATTTCCTGGGAGGAAAGCACATTTAATGGAAACTGTGGAGAGCAAGAGAGGAAAAACTAACATTTTTCTGTGCTGGAAGTTAACCAAGGACTTCATAAATTCTAATTTTCTTCTTTTGTTCTCCCCTCCCCACCCCCAGGTAATAGGATTGACACATTGTCTACAACTTTCCTACCTAGGAGCTATTCACCTCTAATTGATTTCTTCCTGGATGCCACAATCCAAATATTTTAACAGGAGAACTGCTTATCTGGACCAAGTGCTGCCACACACCTCGCTTGGTGACACAGGAAGCGCAGCCAGTACATGAAATTGGATATGTCAAGAACTCCATTCCTTTGAAAGAGTAACTGGTTTGTATCTAAAATAATAATTGCATGGTATTACACATTTGATAATGCTGAGCTGTGTGCATTTCAGCTGGTTTTACTTTTTTTAGAGAGATAGTTTTTCCCCCTCTTTCTTTCTTCCTTTTAATCAGAAACCTATCAAAAGACATCTTTAATGGAAACAAATTTGTCATTCTTTAGCTCTGTTAATAAATTATATCCTCAGGGTATACACCAAAATATATTATAAAATCTTATGCATTCTATATACATGTTATGAGACAGAATGTTTAATATCTATATTTACCAATTGTTCTGTCAAGAAAAATGGATATATTTGAACAATAACTTTTTCCCAGTTCTGTCATACGACAGAAGAACAATTTGGCCAAGAAAGAAAAAGAAAATGTAACAACAATCTCATGTTGTTCAGTGCCTGAGTTCAGAAAGTTAACTGATAATAATAGCATATTCAAGCAATCAGACACGCCGGTAGTTTGCCAGAACAATAAAACGTGTCTTCAGGACATGCAGAATACTAAAACTCATCAGTATTGCCTTCCAAAAAAGCCAACTCACTCATTTTGCAACATACTTGGGGATAATTGATACTACTTACAGGTTCTTTCTGTTTTACTACATGGATATGAAGTACCAGTTAGAAAAAAACTCATCAGCAAAAATGCAAATATGCTCCAAAACTTTCATTGCTGAGTTTTGATCTAAACAAGGCAAGTTACAATTCAGTGCCACAGTTAGTGCTGACTTACCTGGCTCTGCCCGGTCCTGCCAGCAGCTGACACAGCCCTCTCCACTAGAGAAGCCACATTCATCTGTCACAGCATATCACATACTTGCAAAATCAAACAGCAGATCTTTCAAAGCACACATACCTCACTGATGATAACTGAATATATATATATATACAGGCATGTAAAACTGCACCTTCCTGGTTTAAGCCCAAGTTCTAGGACATTTTTGCCAGAAAGACATTTTCTGACCCATTTTGTAAAGCCAGTTGCATTCCTTGCAAACAAAAGATCCTGTCTATTTCAAATGTATGAAAAAAAGTGGGACTGATGAGAGGAGACATGGGACCTAAAACATTTAGTGTGAAACATGTATGGAAAAGCTATCCTCTTTGTTGAGAAAAAGAGGAAGGAAAGATTGCCATCTTGTTACCTTTCCTCATTTGCAGGCAGTAGATAAAACACCATCAGTATGAACCAAGTCAAAGCCGTATGTCCTATATGTTACTGGAGATCACATGCATAACTACTTTTGCATAGATTTTTCACATGAAGAAAGATATTCAAGACAACTATCTTAATCATGGTTTAGGAAACTAAAGTTTAGCATTAAACTCTCTGGAAGGAGGGTTCAAACAAATTTTGTTCCCTCTCATATCCTACAGCAATCAGTCCAATCCCAAAACACACTATTAGAGAATTTCTGTGACTTCTAAATTTCAGATGGTGCTCAGAGGTCTACTACATAGGTGCTTTATCACAAAATCAGCTCATGTTTCAATATGAGTTGAGATGATAACCACATTCAACCGCACACTACTAGACATCAGACAGAGGCATTGTCCTAGCAGCACATCCTCAATATTTTTGGTACTGGCTGGACATGAGCTGCCTGGAACACCCAGGTGCCTCCAGCAGGAGCAAGCACAACTGGACACTTGCTTCCGATGAGACACTAACCTCCAGTGGGCTTTAGCAAGTCAGTGCAGCTCCTCCCTTCGACTGGCCACGGGCAAGTGAAGCAGGAAAGAAACCCAACCCTGTCATCTTCACTGCAAGTACCTCCTTGGGTAGCTGCTACCTGAGAGAGCCTGTTGAGGCACGTCAGAGGAGCATGAAACTGCATTCATCACCTGCCTATTCCTAGATAGGGAATGATCCTACAGGGATACCCTTTCCCTAAGCTACACAGGAGGAAAGCAAAGCCAAGCCTGAGTCACAGGAGGCAACAGAGGACGGTGTGGAGAAGATTTCACTGTGGTCTGTTCTAGAATTTCAGTGTTCCTTGTTAAAACCTGGTACAACAGATCAGGGGTGGGATATTCAGTCCTTCCCTCCAGAAATAACGCAGGAACATGGGCCTCTCTCCCCCAAACATATTGCAGTAGGATGTCAAAGTGAACCATGACCAAAGTGAACCAGCCTTCTCTGGGGCAGTCAGCCATGGAAGTCTCCAACAGCAGAGCTGGGGATGAGAACAGGCTGCTCAAGAAGCTTTGTAATTGCATGTTAGTGAAATTGCAAGTCAGCAGCTCTATCATTAAACTAGAATAATATTACTACGATATACAAAGCTCGATTCAGAGATGGAGTTAAATAGTATGTTGCCAAATAAATGAATTCTAGTTCAAATTAAATTTCCCTTAATCATACCACAATATTACCACATGGTTAATTAGAGGCTTTTTAATTAAAAAAAAAAAAAGTTATTTAATGGACAAGATAGGAGACTTTTAGAAGTTATATATATGCAGCTAGCTATTTATTATATAGCTCTGATCTCCAATCCACATAAATTGCTGATGCAGTTGCTACACACTTTAAGAAGCTTTTAACTTGAGTTCTTGAGATCAACACAAAAAAGTCAACTTTAACAAGATCCTTCACAACTTTCTTCTTTTAAAAAAAGTCCCACATACAAGTTGCATACAGCTTGCTTTTCTTTTATTTCATTTTTAAACAAACATGAATCACACTGTCAAAAATGGATTCAAAATCTGGAAGATGAAAGGAGAAGGAAGCTGCAGAAAAACTCAAAGTAACAAAAAGCATGTTCAGTAAAGGAGGCAGTCGCCAAAGAACATTTATTTAAAGCAAACACTATAACCATGACTAGATTGTTCAACTGGTGAACTCAGAATCATCTTTCACTTCAGCAAACTTCTAAAGCACTAACTCATTTTCTTCCAAAGAGTACACTTCTGGATTTGGGCTTTTGCAGGGGGGTTGGATTTTCATGCTTTTGGCTTTTAAGGAGCAGGTGTTTGTTTTATTATTTAAATAACTGCTTGTTTGCTTTTGAGACATTTGAAATCTTGCTATTGAGACATGGTTCCATGTGAATGCATTTCTCACTTGGGACTGCTAGGTAGTTATAGTCAACTTTGAATAAGGAACTTTTGAGAAGGTTCTCAGTTTTTTCCCCAAAATGGACCCATTTAATTGAAAAAATTAAATATAATTCAACCAACATTTCAAAATGTTAGTTCAATTACATATATTTACAGATTTTCACCACAGCAAAAAAGTTTGTTCATGACACAAAAGAAGTGTTGATATTGCTCCTCATTAAAGAAATAACAAAAAAAGATATCCTAAGAACAAAAAATGACACCCTCAAAAAATTCCAGCTAAGAAAAAGCCCAATTCAACCCTATAGACTTTTACCAGCAAAGTAACAGAAACATTTTTAATTCCTTAGCAAAAGATAATCTCTTTATGAGATGACTAAAATGAAGATTCTAAATGTATCTATTAAAAATTGAATTTAATAATTTTAAGATTCCATTTATTATTAAAATTGGATTTAATTATATAACATTGGGACCACAAGACAAGTAGCTTAAAATGTTGATGGCAAATAATTAAAAACTTGAAGTGTAGGACTCATTATAACCAATTTGAGCCACGAAAAATAGAAAAACCATATACATAACAAAATCTCAACCATCATTTAACCAAATAAGGCATCAACTTTATTTTCATTACAATGTAGCAAAATGCTGGCTCTAGAAAATTACTATCTGGAGGAAGGAAGATTAATTGTTAACATTAATTCATGCTGCTGACAACTGAATTTGTAATTTGAAGTAGCATTGCTTAAAGACTATGGAAATTTAAAAAAAAAATAGAATTTAAAAATCAAGGTTTGGTCCAGGTACCCAAGATATGTTATGAAGCTGATTATAATTCAAATGTATTCTTATGGCTCCTTAAATAATTCAAATTAAACTTAGTGGACCTGCAGGTAGCTACATATACTACTATCTTGCATAAAGCTGTAGCTCGGGAAAGATGCTTGTGAAATACTACTGTTCATTTCTTAAAAAGGACAGAGATTAATACCTGTTGACTGTGTTACTAAGCAGCATTAAAACAACGACAGGATTAAATAATCTTCAAGACAATGTACCCAAGTCTTATTTAATGTAAAACTCCAGTGGAATTAGGGTTGGCAAATACTGGAGAGCAGCTTCAATAGCTGTGCAGTGCAGGCTCCCCCTCTTCCATCCAGGGGGGCAGGCAGCACCAGGCAGCTCTGGCTCTAGCCAAATACCCCTTCAAGGGCAGCAAGGGGCTTGGAGGGGACAAGAAGAAGAAGAAACCTTCAGGGACCATAAGTACTATATGCTGTCTCCCATTCCACCAACTATGAATCTAATGGAAAGTCATTTAGCAAAGGCTGAATGTTGTTCCTCCACACTTTTAAGGACAAACCCCTTTTTAAGGACTAGTTCCAAGGGCAACAGACAACAAAGACATTTCCAGAAGTGTGTTCTCATTACTGCTGCGCTTCAAGCGAGCCAGGAAAGTCACTGGCTGCGGCTGACCTTGAGCCAACAGAGAGGAGAAAATCTTGTAAGGGAAAAACCATCTTAGCAAAACAACCTGGTGGAAGCTCTCCCCATTTCCTCTGCAGTCTGTCCCTCCAGGCCTCTTCTGCAAAAATAAAGTTCTGCTCTAAACAAGGAAATTGTCCTGAAATTGGTTAAATGCACAATTTTCAATGTATGAGTTAACTACAATTCTTTAACAGCAATTCACCACATAGATTTTCTTACAGCAGAGCAATAAAGAACAATTTACTAAAACTATTAGGTTTAGAGTGAACCTACTCTGAAATAGACTTATTTTAGTAAAACTAAAGGCTAATTTTAGGAAAGCCTTCTTATTAGATTAGCATCTGTTACTTTTATTTCTCTTTTATAAAAAAATGAGTTTAACATGAATTTTCACACTTTTATCACACAACCATACATCCAGACTAAATGCTTTACTGATGCCCTACTCAAGTTTCTCCTGAAAAATTTTCAAGTATTGGTGAAATACTTGTCAGGCCAGGTATTTTAAAAACTATTTCCTTAATTAGACCTAGACTTGCTTCATAAGTAGGCTCACTTTGAAATGAGTGGCTATAAACATGAGGAACATTTGTTTGTACAAGTATTGTTCTTTAAAGATTGTTTAATGAAAATTCTGCTCTGCAGAAGTTAATAATGACTCAGTACATATGGGGCAACCGACAGCCATTGAATAAACAAAATCTGCATGAAAGCACGTCATTGAGATTAACATCTTGTATGGAGCAACCTTTCCACATCAACAGGTTTTCAGACTGTCGTGATTCAGAGGCATTAATGAGTATGTTTACAAAATGAGATCATCAAAAGCTCTGGAAGTCTGAAGAAGCTCAACTGCCCAGCCGTGGTTGAAAGTCCAGAGACCAGTGTCTGAGTGTGTTCAAAACCCAAGACAGTTCACGCTCCTGTCCTTCTGCTGAGCGCTCGTTCACCCATGGAAGGCAGCACATGATAGCCCAGGGTGTGAATTTACAGTGTGTGACTTGATTTGTGCGCCCCTGTCTCGTCCCACAGCAAGGGGGAGATCATAGAGCTGGCTCCAGACATCAAACCTCCTCTCCTCACAGTCCCATGCCAAGACACGCACAGGGTGTCTCCCACATGGATAAGGACAGTCTCCTCTGGAGAGCATTAGAGTTATGTTATAACTATACTTAGGTTATAAATCGCCTGCTGGGTGTACTTGTGTCTTTTAAGCTACATAGGAATCCTCTGAGCCTCAATTAGAAGGCTAAAGATAGAAGCTCTGTACAACAACATGAATACACTGTAATTTCACCCTCAATCTACAGAGTACTAATTTCTCCAAATAAATTAGAAAATGTCCCAAAATGCACCAACTGCTTTGCAGATACTAAGCAACAGAAATCATAACCCAGAGAGCTTTTTGCTTTAGTAATCCTTAATGCTTTTCACAGACACCGATTAAACTGAAATACTCAAAAATAGAACTATTTCCTGAGAGGCTGAAATGACTGAAGTCACTACATGAACGCTTTCAAGTACTTACATCGTCTCCCAAAATATGGTAAAATCATCCAGCTACTGTATTACATGACATTGCACAACTGGGAAAACCATGCCAAATGGCAGCAATCCACACTGAACAATTTGGGAAGTTCTTGTCTAAACTGCTGCCAGTTTTAGATTATTTACACACAATCAGGAACTTGGTTTTCTCTTTACTCCTTCCTGGTTAAAAAAAGGCTGTATTTTTTATTTTCAAACCATCAGTATGGAACAGAAAGATAGAATGGGAACATTGGAGACTAGAGGGGAAAAAGCCATGAAACTCTCAAGGTGGGAGTAGGAGAGGGAAAAGACTGGATAGAAGAAAAGCTAGGCATGCTGTGTGAGCTTAGACAAATGTGATAGGGACTTAAAACAAAGAGGAGCCCAGAGAACTTTGAGTAGGCAGAGAAAATGACAGAATATGTATTTGTCAGGAGGCTGTAGATCTTTCAGGTCAGTAAGTTAAAAGAAATATTACCCAAGGCAATATATTTTTAATGTCATGCTGCAAGGCAGATGCCAGGAAACCAAGCTACTCCCAGAGGTAGCACCTTGGAGCTTGTAGATCTAGTGGAGGTCTGAACTTGGTGTTAGTGAGACTCTTTTTTTTTTTTTTTTTTTTTCAGAGGTTTTTTATTTTTATGTAGCTGGGTTTTGTTTGTTTGTATTTTCTTTAAAAACCAGTCCTTGACAAATTCATTGATCTCTGAGATACAGATGAAGAATGTGCGTTACCTTGAAGATTGTTCCCATGGGAAATGGGTTTCTTGTGATTCCTCTAAAATAGCTGTGGTTGCTTGTATTTGGTTTCTCTTTGTGGTGGAGGAGTAACCTTACAGTTTTCTGCTTTTTTTTTAACCTGTTGTCTCTTTCTTACTGTCTTCCACTTGTGGCTGTCCTTGATTCTGGCCTTCTGTGCTCATTTGCTTGTAGACTTTAAAGGGAGCTTCTTTGACTTCTGTGATACCTCTTACACTCATGAGGGATGCCCTATGAGTGCGCTCAAATGTTACATATTTCTCTTTCATGATATCAATAGAAACTTGAAAAGAATGCTGTCTGCCATGCTATCAAGAGCTGTCTTCTTGTACTCCTCCTTTTGTGTAAGAAAGCAGATTCATTTTGTTTTATGTGTTGCCTCTGTCAGATCAGAGGCTTTGTTTGGCACTTGCAGAGTTCTTACCCCAAAGGAGTTTGACTTATGCTTGGGCACTTTGATAATATAAGTAAGAATACTTCAGCCTTTGCTGAAGCTGACAATTTGAATTAATTTTTTTTAACTTTTTTTTTATTATTCCATCTGTGGGAGAGCTGTTCTTAATTGGTCAAGGCAAGTCCTTTTTGCCATTAGAAATTAATTTCTCTCATCTTTTTTTTTTAAGTGGATAGAGAATGGCATGTACATTTGGAAACTTACATGGCATGTAAGTTTCTGATTTTGGTTTGCAGACTTTAAAATAAAACTTTATAAAAAATATTTTTTCATATTAAAGCACCTTAACTCCTGAGTATTTGGAGGTATAAAGTGTATAATGGTGCAATTGCCTCTGGCTTTAGAGAGGAAAGGAACCTTTGTTCCCTGGGGGGGAACCTTAGGTTGTGTGATAAAAGGCTTATCCCTACAAACCCAGTGAAACCCTGACAGGTGGGGAAATCCTAACAACCTGAGAGATGGAGCATCCTGACCTGGCACTTCCTGAGTCTGCTCCATAGGTGATCAGCTCCATAAGATGTCTTATAGTATGGAGGGGGAAAGCATCGTGTAATTATTCAGGACTTTAGAGAAAGTTTGGGGGAAGGACCAA
>JAOXNG010000042.1:22332695-22343663 GCA_028566535.1 Scolopax minor | reverse complement strand
GATAATTTAGAGCAGTCATCTCTAATAGTTATAGGTAAATGCACTTTGGATAATAATAGATGAGCCTGAATTGCTAATACTTAGCAAATGTCAATCCACTGTGACAAACATCAATTAACTTAGTTTCTGGGGATGAGCAGTCCTCTGTGCTGCTGTCACAGCTGGAAATGATCAGAGGGGGAAGAGAGAGCTGGAGCAGGCACAGCAATACGAGGATGCGCAGCCACAGCTCAGCGTACAAAGCGCCTGGCAGAGCAGGAAGATCAAACACCCCCACAAATGCAATTTTGGCTCCATCCAGTACCTGCAGAGCCAGTTTAGGGCTACGGTGAGCACCCCTGATTTACACTTCAACACTGGTACATCTTAAAAAGTCAGTAATCTACCTCATACTCAGGGCAGAGGAAACTGCTTTTTGCTTTCAAAATTTGCCTGATTTGAGTATTGTAAGAGGGTCTGCAGGTACCTGGAAGGAAATTGAAATAAAAAAAAAACCAAACAACAAAGGAGCTATTACAAAATACTTCATGTGCATTACAAATTGTGCTTACACAAGCACATGATGCATTCTTATACATTAGTGAAATGAAATTGATGTGACTTCTAGGAGGAAAGATATTAAAGTCTCCTCAGGCATAGCAATTCGGGTGCTATTGGAGGCTCTTCTCTCCAATTCACCCACGGAGGGTGTGCAGCTCACATGAGGCTGTTGCTGAGCCTATTTTTTGTAGCTGTCTAGCAGTAAAATGCCCCATCCAAGACACAAGAATGTGCCTCTGTGAGGACAACAGAAGAGGGATTGAATGAAAAGAGCTGTACTCATGTGTGAATGAGCAAAATGAGTATTCTCCACCTCTTGTCACGTGTTTGATTGATAGACAGTAACTGGATCCAGGCACTATGTTCTCTACTGTCTCCTCTACGAAGAGATGCCTTAAACGCAGGCAGGCAGCCACTGCTGAGGAAACAGCTATGAACGGAGCAGAGCAGCCAGACTCTGATGAAGGCCTAGAGGAGTCACACACAGATGCTTTGCTTTAGAAGAACATGTGCCACCGTGCCATTAGGATTTACAATTTGGAGATTAGAAGGTGTTTTGGGGGAAATTACAATCAGAAATTGGTATTCTACTTCCCAGATCTCATGCTAAAGACATTTTTGCTGAAAGGGACCATCTATTTCTATCTATGTCTTTGGATCTCACACTCCCCAACTCCACTAAATAAACATAATCTTCAGCAGGCAGAGCTTCACATTATTTAGCCTCTATATCAAATTGTATCCTTTACATTAAACAATGAATTCTTTTATTAAACTCCTCTTTCTAGTAATATTGAAAATACTAACCACGAAACATCTATTGCTCAATGTCCTAGACCTGCTAGAGTCAAAAAGACTAAGTGCATCAAATTGGACTGTAAATTACATGAGTTCTATTTTGAGCTTGACATCATTCATCCTGTTGTTTCAATGTAATTATATTTAGCCTTCAATCCATTCCTGGCAGCCCTAATACTTCACATTTTGTTAGTCTGTCTGCTTTACCCTGATTAGAGACTTACGAAAATAACTACACTTCAAAACATCACTTCAGAAAATTAACCCTAAAGCCTTGTTCACAACCCATCAACACTTCTGTGCAAAAGGAAAAATATCATGAATGCCCAGCTGACAACAGTAGTTGCTGAAAGCAGTAACAGAAAAAAACTATGAAAACTCAGAAAAACACACAGATTTCAGTTCTGAACTCTTTAATAGCCTAGAATATGAATTTGACAGCAAATACTGTAGTTACTTTATTATAACCTAGATTCCTATGTGTAAAGCTTTCTATAAAAAAAACCCACCACCTCTTTATTTCCTCTGCCAGATCTTAGGGAAAAGATTATACTTCTCCTTTAGTATTTTCAGCAAAATCAGCTGGAAGTAAATGTATTTTACAGTTATTTTTAAGAAAATGTTTTAAAGATATGTAAATTATCCTCGTTGAACAATGACCTTTTTGCTATTTTAGGCTTTTTGAGATTAAATACAAAAACTCCAAAAATTACTCCGCAATTTGGAGGGGAAAAACTTAAATTATAAAATTTAAATTCCAAAATAGCATTCATTTTCTTTGGATCATAGAATAATGCATCAAGCTTATGTATTTGACTGCATCTCTATGGTACAAACAATTCGTTTGATACCTTTACTTCTGCAAAATCTAGTTTCCACAAATATTCACTAACCTATTTACTATGTAAAAGACCCCTTTCAATGGATACATCTGGTTCTTCTAAATTGTATTGCAAAAAAAAAAAAAAGAATATTAATAATATACATACAAGCAATTGTCCCTGGAATGGGCATCATATCATGAGAAGGTTCCCGCAAATACAAACACCTCCTAAGTTCTATTTTTCTATTCAAAGTGAAGCACTGCCTCACCTTGGTGGTTGCTTTAACTTTACTCTGGAGCCCCAGCAGGACTTCCTTGCCCTAAGGGGAGGCTTTAGCCCAAGCCCTAGTTGCACAGCACCTCTTTGGGCTGGAGTTGTAACACCTGTTGGGAATAAATGATGCTTCACCATTCCTTACTGGAATAGAGTATTTGTGTAGCTAATAGAGATCCTGCAGCTTCGGAGAGTCTCAATACACATTCTTTCCCGAATTCAAATGATCAGCCCAAATCTAAAACACAAAGCTCAACACCTCAACTAGCAAAAATTGTTACTTTTTTGTTATTGGTTTTAAACAAGCCAAAAGTTTCTTATTCTTTCCCAAACCTACCAACAAACACAAAAGGCTGCCACTAAAAATTGTAAAGGACTCAACATTACACTAGTGGAAGCGACATTTCTGTTTTGTTCATCCAGTGTAATATGGAAATCTTTTTCACCCACTCCTGCCGAGATGATTCTTAGCAGTGTTAGGATCATGGGACAGTAAGTCTTACTTCAAGTCCTACTTTTACATAAGACTTCATGGTATGTACCTAATGCTACAAATTTTTCTATTGTTCATTATTTCGTCAAAATATTTCTTTGAAAGTGACAAAGTTGTCTTTGATGGAGGGCAAGAAGACAACTTATTAGAATCACCTTTCATACAAAAGTTAGTCCAGCTCAAAGCACCAATAGAAGTGACTCTGTGTGAATAAACATATTTCAAAGGTAATGGGTAGGAAATAGCATTTGATGATTATGTTTTGGATGCATAAAAACTGCAACTTAACAAACTGAGAGCTCAGCTGACATCTAACCTGCTACGTTTCCTTCAAATCCAGAGTTATCATTGCCTCCTATTGCTGAGTTTGGCTCAGCATCTTGCCCCAGGGTCTTGAATGACACCCTCAGGGTCCTCCTGGAAAAGAATAAAAGCTTTTTCTCTCAGCTAACCAATAAAGAACAAGTCAACAGCACTCCAGGAACACCTATTAAAGTCTAACAGAGCCTAATAAAAACAGTTACTTAAATATTAAAGCCATTTCATTGCTAGTGGCTGGAACATGAGAAACCAGGAATTTCAACTGGTTCAAGCCTTTATCAAAACTTAAAAAGAAAACATGTGCTATTTATAGGCACAAGCAGAGAAGCACTGTGCCTGCCAGCTCATTTTATTGCTCACTTCAAAGAAAATTAATCTTTAAACCAATTATTTCTTAAATCTTTCAACTGAAACTGGTGTCTCAGCCCCCTGTGTCAGTGCTACTGTAACAGCAACTCAAAGGACGACAGCCCGAAACAAATCAGAGTCAGTCAGAACCACTGCCATCAACTGTGGGGACAGAGGTTATAAATTCTTCAGGGTGTTAAAAATATCAGAAACACCATTTGGATTTAGACAGGTGTAAAAGCACAACAGATTATGAATTTACAAGGCTTAACAGAAACAAAGGGTGCAAAGAGAAGCATAAGGAAATGGGCACAAAAAAGAAACTTTTAATTTCTCACCACTGAAGTCAAGATAAAAATAAAACCATTCCTAAAATCAATTTGTCCTAAGTCCATAATTACACCAAAAATTTAAGATGTTTACTTTCCTTTAAACTGAATTCTAACATTGATGGCTAAAGTCAAGGTTCATTTCATCCTTTCCTCCCCTCCTGTTGCACACCATTTCCATTCTAGAAACAAGCAGTTTATATTGTTTCAGTTCAGAGATAGTTTTTGTTGTGAAAGGCTCCGCTTTACTGCAACAGCTGCACGGTGGAGAGGAGAAACTGCTCATTGCACTGGGGATTTTGGCAGCTCCCAGGTAGAAACCTGCCACATAGAACTTCATTTTGGACTGGCCATGGGTGTCCTCACTGCCTGCTCTCTTCCCTTTCTCTGCTCATCTCACAAATATTCCAAATATTCACACACTCCATCGAGGTTTCCAAGTTGATATTCTTCACATTTCGATTATTCGTATGAGTGAACAGTCAAAAGCATTCAAGTGTAGGCTCTACTTCATTTCATTCCAGTCTGGGAGATTTTTTATTTTTATTTCAAAGACACCTCTTATATTTATACTTGTTCACCTAATTCTTGAAGGCATTTAGGAACGTGCTTAAGCACACCCTTGTTCAGCAAGTCACTCAAACCTGGTCTGTTGACTGCAGAAGACATGCTAATTAACAGTCTTTGATGAAATCTTTTTCATAACATCACATTAAGGAAATTATTAATAGCCATGAATATACATCTGGGTTATTTTTCATAAGTAACTTCACAGATCTAAGATGCACGTATGTATGAGCTAAGTATCACAAATCAATGTAGTAATCCCTGTCTTTCCTCAACTAAGTCTCCTATAGAAGTATTTTTTAAATCACATCTAACATAGGTTCAATGCACTTCAATGGCAGATTCATCCTTTTCTGTTCAATATACAGTGGATTTCTAAAGTAACACTGACTGCAAACAATACATTTTTTATATAAAGTGTAAGTTTTGATAGTGTGCAGGATAGCATAGAGCTGACATCAAAATTCCTCAGAGCAGCCTCAGAGAGCACAAGCCAGAGCCAGAATCAGCACTGGACCAGTATCATGGTTGCACTGGAGTTACACACACTCTGAAGAACTAGATGCTGGTCTTGACACTACTCAGAGAAATTCTCACCGTCCAGCATGACTATGCACCAGGAATATTTTATGCAGATGGGAATTCTCCAGCCTCTTTCCAATAACCAGGTTAAGGCATACACAGGTGAGAAGCAGGAGTTACTGGAATATAGTGCCTGTTAAAAGAGAGAGTCCAAGTACAATCTCAGTATGCGCCGTAGCAGCTAACCTCATTTGAAAAAAATATATTAAGATTTTACTATTTGGTCAATACTTAAGTATATCTTTAAAATCGTTTAGAAAATAATTGAAACGTTTGTTTATTCTAGGAATTTTCCTCTGCAAATACAGAGATGTTAGAAACATGCAAACGAAAGCCCAAGAGCATGACAGCAATGCCCATCTGCCCAAGGCACAGCACTCATCAGAGATCATCCGGTTCCCTTCTGGAGGCAGGCCATAATTAGGTGGCCAAAGAAAGAGAACAGAACAAAACGAGCTGTGACACAGCACCAAGAAACAGCAGCTTTGCCCTTTCAGCATCCTGAGCAGCAACTTGCTGTAGCTCAACTATGAAATTGTAAAATAGAGCCATCCATTTCATTTATTCTCTTATACCAAACTAAGATCAGCTACATCATGCAATTCTTACATTTTCCTCCTAATGATTTTCGTAGAGAATATTGAAATAGTACTGTAAGGTAATATACTGTGGATTTTTACTATTAAACAAAAGATGGTACCTTATTTTTTTCTAAAAATCCAAAAGGTCACCCTGGTAGGGTAACTGAATTCCATTCAGAGTCTAAGTTCTCGTCATTAGTTTATCTTTCTCCTTAAAGACCTCTCAGTGGTAAATTTCTTTTGAAAAATTTATTTCAAAGTCTAGAACAATCCAAAATGCTTAATAAATATAATATTACAGCTGCTTACAGACTGGCTTAGACTCTCTGGTTTACTAATCAGTACCAGGTAGAAATAATCATAATTAAAATAAACATTTTTGTTTGACTTTGCCATCCCTACAGTGGTCCCTGAAGCTTAAAGAATCCTGTAGGACAAAGTAGTATATTTAATTGAGGAATAAAAAAGTAAACAATAATTGAAATTTGGCCCATTGTTTCTTGGTATTACAAATAGAGTGATTTTGGGAATAAAACTCCCAAGCTCATAATATTGAACTATACCTTCTGCTGGAGGAAGGGGGAGGTAGCTTACTTCCAGAGCAGTATGAAATATTTTAAGACTGCATCACACTGCATCATCATGGATTTTCAGCACAGCTCCTGTCAGCACTACAGCTAACAGACACACAGCACAGTGCCCTGACCATACTACCAATCTGCCTACTCACTATGTCTGCTTTTGGTTGTACAGAAGACAGGGGTGCTTCTTTCCCAACCATTAAAGACTTTGTGCAGATAAGGAAATTAGCTTGTGGGGTACGGTCTTTAAAATTAGGAGTTCAAAAGAGTCTTCATGTGTTTCTAAGCAGGTACGTTTAGCCCAGCCTAAGCACACTTTTCCTCCCCACCTGAACGGAAACCAAAGTGTTGCCAACTCCCAATAACTGCAGGGGTCTCACAAGATTAAGGGCCTTTCTTGAAGGGTATGCTGCAGAGCAAAGCATTTACATGACAATCCCAGCTCTTATAGTAGGACCTCTCGCTCTACTACTGCCAAGAGATGCTTTGAAAGTCATGGTGGGGCACAAAATAGAGTTTTGTTATTTTACTAAACATAACAGTTTCTCATCTTGTGATTTTTAAGCGAACCTCCTCCAGGTTCTTTGGGTACCTGGTGATTTCAGTAGTGACAGTGTCAAGTTTAACAGGTTCCAAGTTGCAAATCGCCTTCATCTGCATACCCCATCTATAAATGCTTAAAGATTCTTCTAATTCTTTTAATGGTAGGATATACAGATCACGAAGAATGACTTCAGTACTACTTCAGAATCAGTACTTAAAATCTATTCTTCACTTTGCAGTAGAGCTGGAAGAAAAATAAATCTGAGCATGCTGCCCATCCAAAATAGGCACTTCACAGCTCAACCTGCCAGCTTCTTTCTCCTGAGTCAGCAGGGAACTGAAGGAGGCAAGACAGCTTCCCTCTAATAGCTTCAAGAGGTTAACTTGCCTAATTTGATATCCTACCAGTTCACAGGAATTGAGCAGAGAAAGCAGAGGGTTGGCAGGAGATCAACACTTTCTAATTTAAATGCTACCGTTTCCAGGCTTTTTAACCCTCATTTTTGCAAGCCGATGGATTTGTTTGTTGCTTTTCATTCTGTCAGTGGATCTTTTTAGAACAACCCTAATTGACTTTGGGATAAAGGTGAGCGTATGCATCAGGCAGTTTGAACAGGTTGCCTAAGGAACAGAAAGACAAATGCAAAACAACTCAAGAAAGACCTTTCCTTTGGGAAAAAGCATGGGGTATATCTTATCATCAGTGCTTTGCTGTAAACTGGAATGCAATATATTTGAACTGAAAACAAAAGGATCTGTTCTGTACAGAACTTATTTTTCAATAGAAAAAAAATAAGCTTAATAAAAAACATTTTCATGAACTGTCATGCTGTTCTGATCACATAAAAAAGTTACATCCAAATAGGGCTACTCATAAGCATCAGTGTGGTAAACCATTAGATTTGTTTAGTAATTATAAGTGGAGACATCACACTTGTGATGCAGTACCTGGATTGCACACAAGATATTTATAGGACCATTTCATTCATTTCTTACAATATCAATGGTAAAGACTTTAAAAATATGTGTTTCATTTAAAATGGAAAAAGGACAATTCAAATTCAAAGCAAAGTATCTTCACATTTTCAAAACAAAAAGTAAAAAAACCAAATTTTTTGGTTTTGGGGTTTAAATGATGGGGGTGTTGATGATCCAGAAACAGAAAGCACCAGAAAGCAGTTAACTATCCTGTTTAGACTACATTTCATACACTTTTCATTACATTAACCATTATTTTACCATTTATTTCCTAATAGCCTTTCCTTAAATCCATCCAAAGTGACTGGAAGTTTCAATGAGCAAAGAAACAGAAATGGAGGCTCAACAGTTTGAATCACAGCCAGAAAAAGCAAAGCTGCTGCCATATGTTAAATGCATAGCTACATGTCACTTAAGAATTGAATTCAAGCTTCCCCAGTGTCTGCAATTTCACTTTAAAAAGTGTGGGATGATACAAAAAGACATTTTAATATCAGTTCAGTTATCTGAACGACAATTTTACAGCAAACAAATGACTCCTCGTAAGTGATATATATAAATTTATTTATGCTTATATAAAAAACCAAGATCAATAGAAACTCATCAATATAAGCTCAGAAATAAAATCAACACTCTTCTATAGGATAAAAAAAATAGGGTGGGAAAGTGAGAACCAACAAGGGGAAAAAACCCCAAAATTAAAAGCCATTGCAGAAGTCAGCAAAATACACTAAGTCATCAGAAGTGGGAAAGAAGCAGAAGTGCTAGAAGCTCTATATAATATTCTAAAACCCCTTGATGCTAATTTACATAAGGAACTTTGAAGGTAATGACAAAACAGCAGGTTATCAATGGGAAACAGAGGCAACAGTCTAGTGTCCTGGATCGAAAACTGATAAATAAGATCTCTGGCTATTCCTAGGCTGTTTGGACAGCAAGAAATTTCCCATCAACCTGGAAAGGGGAAAAAGCTGTCAGTGAAAACAGGAACAAAACCCAACCCAAACATATGCTTGCTAGACACTATGCTAAACTCCAAGGAATGCCACTGTGTAATCCTTTCTCTAAAGCAAATTAAGAAGTACAGTAGGCACTTGGTTACTTAAAAATTCTGAATCCAGTACCTGTTGAATAATGGCTTAGTTCTTTCCACTCAAAGAAAGTCCAATGAAAAAGAAATATTGAAGATTTAATGAGGACATACATTATTGTTCATCTCCTGTTCTGCTCCCATACAAATCCTCCACAAAATCTCAAATCATTAACAAATAGGAAAAGCAAATTACATGAAGTTCACCCAAAGGTCAGCTGTCTGCACCCAGCCAAAGATGCAGAGCCAGTAAGAAAGTCTTCAATGGAACCATATCCTGTGAAAGGATGCTGGCTTAGTGAGGCCACAGTGCTTTGAGGAAAACGCATCAAGTTTGTTAAAAATAATAAAAAAAAAAAGTCAGGTACAAAAACTAAAGGATAAAACTTCTGGAAACATCAAAATATTTCAGTATTCCACAAAGGAAATGTGGTACTGTTTCTTTTTAAATAATGCAGTATTAATTTTGTATTACATTATGATAGCATGGTTATCAGAAGAGAAGCATTTTGATCAAGGACATTTTTGTCCTTTCACTCATGGAGAATTTGAAAATGAATCAACAGGGACCTTAAACAAAAAGAAGAGAAATACTGAAGGCTTAAACCCTTCAGAAAATACATCAGACCTTCCTGTGCAACTTTCCACACCAGAAGTAAAGCAGAACCCCCTACACAGAGACATAGACAGGGTAATGATGGTGTCAACCTGACTGGAAAGCAGGTTTCAAATTCTCTTTTCTTTGGCTATAGCCTCCTATCATTCTCTGTTCAACTGCTAAACAAAAATCGTATTTACCCAGCAATGGTATAATCAGGTGTTTACATCACAGCATGAAGACACGAAAGAATCTGGAATGCCATATTCTGTAATATCTATGCAATGAAATTTTCCTTTATTTATTTTTAAGACTACATGTTCTGCATTTGAACAGAGAGATACTTCACCATTAGTTATAATGAATTCAACAGCAAAGCTTACTAAGGGAGAAGTTGCATAGCAGGCAGTAAACTACTCCTTGCAGCCATCATTTTAATTTTTCCTTTTGTTACCTGGCAGAGGTAACATACTTGGCATGTCTGAATTAGAGCAATGTATTGCTATTGCAAATATTTCTGTATCAGCTCCTACTAGTGACAAAGCTCTGAAGCTTTCGATGCAATTTGCAAATGGAAAGAAAAACATTCATGTTCTCTGGCATTTTCTGTTACCTCAAAGCTTCAATGTTCATCTTCAAGGAAAAATAAGACACAGTAAACTGTAAATGACACATCAAATATTAATCTACAAGTTCTGTTACTGTGACCAGCTGTTAGGATCACAAAAAAAAAAGAAATTCCATGTAGCACTGGAGCATCTTATATCAAGAAAAACAGTGAAACTCATGAAGTTACAGAAACTCTGTTGACTGAATGTGGCTTTTTTTGTCCCATCCCAAATCCAGAAGGATGACAGGCCATTTTTATCAGTCTCTGAACCATCTTTTTACAGCATAAAGACGAGAACTGAAAGTAATTTTCAGTTAATTTTCAGTTAATTTTGTACAGGTGTTTGTAGACAAGTGCAGGAATTCTGGAATAGCTGGGAAAAAACCTGACTGGATGCTTTGTGCCTCTGGTGAGAGAGCTACAATGTGACTTGAGACTGAAAACAGGAGGAAATGGTGTTTTGTTTCCCTAGAATCAATCATTATGGATTGCCTGACAAAATTATCTGGCACTGGAACAGAAGACAACAAACCAGATCTATTAACAAGCCTGGGAAGCAGAGCTGGGGTATACCATTTTCCTCCTGGAGGGAAAAGTTCTCCAAATCCTTTTCCTATAAGATGTGAGAGGTTCACAGCACATCACAGAGCTTAAATAATAATAATAATAAAACAGTAAGAAACCAACACTGGTTAACAGAATACAGAAAGAAAACCACTTTGTATTAATGATTGTCAGTTGGTAGGAAGGGAAAAATGAAGACCTCACATACACACTAACCTGCCACCAAAAATAGACAAAACTGATACGCTTGAAATAGTTATATTGTAGCTTTTGTGGGAACTTAGAAAGATTTTATTTCCTCTACGTAGCATGTCAGTAAAACAGAGTTGAAATTGTAATAGCAAAACC
>JAOXNG010000042.1:22278040-22290011 GCA_028566535.1 Scolopax minor | reverse complement strand
GGGGGAAATTATGAAGATGACTCAATTACTCTTCTCTGTTTGAGATAAAATTAAAATTCAAGAAACAGTAGAAGAAAGCGAGACATATAGATGGAGTAAAATAAATGCTGCATTTGACAACATTGGGGTCTTACCTGTCTCTACTTCCTTTGTCACAGAAATGCTGTCTCTGAAACCTTCCTTTTCTGTTCGAATTGTAAAGTTGTAGAGCTTACCAGGAGTAAGGTTGGAAAATGTTGCTCTCTCTTGCTTGACTTTCTGGACCTAGAAAACCAAATACAGCTTTCACAGAACTGCTTGCAAAATTTACTTACATTATGTAAATGGTACTTCCATTTATTCTAATAGGAGACACAGTGTTTAATTTAACCTCTGATTACTTAATGAAGACTTCTAAAAGTAACTACATTGCCTACACACAAGTGGTCTTTTAAAAAACTTACCCTGAAAGCACTTTCACAATTTATGCATGTGACTTCATATTGATGAAAATCCCCGTCAGCACGGTCCCAAGCAATCTGAATCGAGGTGTCTGTGACGTTTCCTTCTCGTACATTGAGTGGAGCTGCCAGACCTACAGAAGAACATAAAACACGTGTTCAATCCAACACTTTGCAGATCTCCTGCGTAGACAGAAAAGTGAAGACAATCAGTAGCAGTTTCAAACAAACAGAGGGGAAAATCTCATCTCAGGAATGCAAATGCAGATACTCCAAAATAGGAAAATGGAGAAAGAACATATAGATAATATTGCCTCTAATCAAAAAAAAATAGCTTGCTTGTTTATCTTAAGCTCACACGGGGTTGAACATGCAATTCTCTGTGAGCCTAGAGCTGGCACTCCTAGGAAGGAAAATGCTGCTGAATGAAGAGAAATCCCTCCAATACTATCAACATAGTGCTCAAAAGGCACCTAAATTTTGTCAAACCACTCAGCAAAACTGGGTAGACTAGGCAAGACACATACATATTATCCCTAATAAGTACAGCCTTGTATGATACAATTCAAATCACTGAGGAACTTCCATTCTTTTCTGCATATCTTTAATCCTACTACCACTGTTTCTGGCTAGAATGTACCAAAATTTACCCTTTTTCTAAGAAAAACTGTATACATATGAGGAGTGAGGGCTTTTCTCCTTCCAAGTTTTTCGGGATCCAAGAGAGACAGAACAAAACTAAGCTTTCTAAGGCAGTTTCATGCTAAATTTAGGAAATGTTTTCCTAAGACTGATCAACCTCTAAATTTTTATTAAAACTATATTTAAGAAAAATCAAGATTTCAAGATTTTTCACTATTTGGGGACCAATTTAGGAATAAGTTCTTTACTTAGGAATAAGTTCTTTACTATGAGGGTGGTGGAGCACTGGAACAGGTTGCCCAGGGAGGTGGTCGAGGCCCCTTCCCTGGAGACATTCAAGATGAGGCTCGATGAGGCCCTGGGCAACCTGGTCTAGTTGGAGGTGTCCCTGTGACTGCAGGGGGGTTGGACTAGATGACATTTGAAGGTCCCATCCGGCCCAGACGATTCTATGATTTTGAGTCCACCACTGCGCCTCCTTCAGTTCTCCCAAGGAGGCCTCCCAGGCCCCAGAGCAACCTGAGAAATAAAGGAAATCTCAGTTGAATGCAATGCCCCCACACACACTCATCCTCATTTTATCAGACAAAACTGTGCTAATGATGCCAACAGAAACACTCTGGGTAAAACTTCAATAAGGTCAACATCTACTGCAATGTATATTTGCTTTAAGAGCTGTCTGGTGGCAAATTATTTTTTGATAGTTCTGTCATTTTTCCTGCCGTTTCTTTTCTGGAACTACTACTCAGTGTTCTGTAACATTCACTTTACCTGCTTTATTCCTGCCTTTTGTCAGACAAATGCTCTGCTTTTGCGGTACCGGAGGAGCCTGGAGCTTTAAAGTCTCCAAACTTTTAATAAGTAATTCATCCTGGACACCTTTCTCCTGTAAATGACTTCACAGCTTTAGGATTCAAACATGTATACAGTAAGATGTCAGTTTACCAGAATATTCCCAAATACTATTTTGCAAATATTTCTGTCAGTAACATCACTCTTGTTTGGTGAGGTAGTTAAACATGCATTTATCTTATTCACAGCATACCCAGGTAGAGTTGAGTCTGTGTCTGAAAGCTTTATAAGAGGCAAATAGAAGAACAGCAACAGGAGAAAAATCACTGAGCAGCTCTACATGTGCCTGCCAGCTGGGGTGTTTGTCCAGCTCTATCAGAGTTCTGCTTGGATGGAGGTCAGAGACTCAGGAGCTTGTCCTAGAGGCTTTGAGCAGAGGGTCGCAGTGGGCAGCCCAGCCAAAGACAGGACAAAACTATAATATAAAAAAGAGACAACATATTACCACATGATTTGGGTAGGTAATCCTAATGCAAATTCTTAGAGGTCAGGAAGAATGTCAAACCTAGAGAAGTGCACAACTTCAGTTAAATTTATAATGCAGGTTACAGTGTACCACAGGAAAATCTGAGCTAACTTTAAACAAACTATATAAATGGCTTTTGGTCCCTTTAAGCATTTTAAGAAAGTAAGATGCCTTGAAATTAAAGACCTAAGCAGCCACTGCAAGTTCTCTGAAGTGCCCTTTCCAGTCTTAACAGGTACAGAAAAAAATATTAATACATGCCAAGTGAGAAATGAGAGTTTAATTAATCAAAAGATACATCTAAGGTGGACAAATCCATAGTGCCAATTCTCAACTTTCAGTTGAGAGGATGCATATGGTCTGGGTCTCCAAAAGGCCTGATGCTGTTTCCCAAGAACATCAAGTCTTGAAGTGAGTCCAAAGGATGCCACAGCTGAAGCAGAACTCTCTTCATTACAGCTTCTCTCACAATCCCTAGTTGGCAGGCTGAGACAATACCTGAGCCAGAGGAGAAAACCCTCTCATCTATAATAAAAAGGGGTGAGGAGAGTAGCTTTCTACAGTGTTCTATCTCCCTATTGCTTGTTGGAGGTGCTGCTTCATTGTGAGCACTGAAGCACCATTGTCACATGATATATTTACTAAATAAGCATGATTTAAAAAGAAAGTGCCATCATAAAAACAGCTGGCTTCAACTAGACTTATGCCTGCTTCCTCCCAGGCAACTTGTAGGGTTTGCTCAGCTACCTGTATTCGCAGGGTTTGGCTCTGTTCATAGATCTCACTTCTGCAGAGATGGGGGGCGCATTAAATGCATCTGATCATCAAGTTTTAAGTAGCATTTCCAAAAATTGGGCAATGCTCTGAGAGTGTCATAGAAGAAAGTTCCTGGAATGAAGCAGCTGCTGCTGAACAGCTTTCAGAACAAGAAGAATTTGCTGCTTCTGGTTTTTAGATTCTCAGAGCACAGTACTCTGCTTTAGCTCTTGAATGTCAACAAGAGGAAAACCAAAATTGTTATATAAAAGCCTGCAGGGTGGATACACATGATCATTAAAGTGTTTAGCTTTTCAAAGTGGGGCTTTTTAGAGATGCCAATTTAAGAAACTGAATTCTGCAACCTGTTATTGCACAGAGCACTGAAATGGAACAGGGAGAGACTGAAGTGTGAAGGCGGCGGCAGCTGAAGGTGACCTGAAGGAAAACCAGAGAGGGCTGTGTCGCTGGGCAGGGAACCTCCTCATCGCTGCATCTCTTTGTGCTGTACCAGGCACATTTTCAACAACCTAATGAACTAGACCACCACAGGAAAATTATGGTAGAAACACACAATTACCAGGTAAATAACCGTATTTTCTAAGTAATCACATGCCGGTGGCAATACCACGAACACAGCTGGCTCTTTCCAGACTCTTACAGGCAAGTGACCTATTTACTTCTTAAAGGGGAATAGCAAATGCAAACACTTCAGTTTGATGCAAAGTCATTTTCAAAGACAAGGGGAAAACCAACAGGGACATTATCTGACATCATTTTCTGCTTTTCCTGCTTTTCTAGAGTGCTCTCTGACAGCACGAGTTGTCTGACAGCACTAGAGCAAAGCAGATTTCCAGAAAATGCAGAAATTCTAAGGTGCATCAGCCTAGCCAGTCTATGGATGTTACACAGGGTGACAAAGCATCCCTCAAGTGTCTGCAATAGTGCCCCAATTTCAGCTCTGAATTTACTACATCACTGACACTGGAACTTTCAAAGGAGCAAGCACTTCTCTTGAATACTTTCAGTTTTCCTCTACTTCAAATTCTCCTGTGCAGCAGGGATACTTTACAGGGCTCTAAAGGTAAAAAGATTTCTTCGAGTTGAAAAATATTACATTACACCTTTTTAAATTCCCCTTTATATCATAAAAAAGGAATAATGTTAGTCAGCATTAATATTTCCCGCATTAAAAACACATTTAATCTATGAGACAAATTTGTTCATTATCATTTGACAAAAAAACATTTAAGGAGGAGGTGGGAACAGTTACAAAAATCACAGAACTGAGCTCTTTGGGATACAGACTTTCTGTTTATTCCTTTAGTGGCCAAATAAATGGGACATCAATCATTGCCACAGTACAAATTATAATACCAATTGCAGAAAGGTAAAATATTACTTATTCCCTAGTTTCAGTTCTATCTTACTATATATTGTTAGAAATGCTTCTTTGACAAGGGAAGTTTTAATGTTTACTTTTCCCCCCTATTATCTCTCTATATAAGTAGAGAGCTGTGCCCACATCTAGTATGACTGGTATATATAAACTCACTGATCATGATTTGTAGATGGATAGAATATGTTCTCACCTTCATTTTAGCATAAATCCAGTGAGGTTCTGAGAACTTTCACACGAGTTGCACAGGCAACCAGAAAAGAGAAATCAGGATCCCTCTTATGACAACAGTAGCCATAATGACCTTGTTCTTACCACACTATTCACATGTTCATTGTGGGCTCCTGATCTCTTCATATGGACCTTTCTGTGATGTGAAAGGACCGAGGAGATGTATACTGAAAGCTTGCCTAATGCTTTGATGAATCCAGCTGGAAGCCTTGATAGCTCTTAAGCCATCAATAATGTGCTATCACTGAGGAAATCAGAGGGCAAATTTCTCTCTCTCACACAATTCAGAGGAGGATTCTTAGAGATAAACTAGTTAAACTAGTAAACTGGACCCAAAAGAACTACAGATATGTATTTCTGTAAGAAGGATTGCTGTGGTACTGTTTCTATACAGTGTGATTTTCTTAGTAGCAAACCCGGTTCTGGAATATTCTTCAAATACATAAAACATACAAACAAATATGTTTGAACTCCTTCTTTCAAATGATAGCATAGCTGCCTTTCAGACAGTAAGGCAGACTGCTTTTGACAGAGCATGAGCTGTTCTGTGAGTCTTAGGGAACGAGGTACCAAAGTGCCAAATTGCCAGTCCAAGACTGATACATGACAGACTCAGCCACTCACAGGCATCAGGTTTCTTCTTTTCTCCTTGAAAAGATATGCAGGGCTGCTGTTTTCAGACTAGCACAGCTATTTTGTTTCCATGACTTTGCAAAAACTTTCTTATTTTCAACTGTGGGAACTGAAGCAAAGAGCTCTACTTGTCATTTGTTTGCAGATTTTTGCATAACAAGTGCTTTCTGCTTTATTTCAGCTGTTACTCAAGATTAATCACTGCTAAACGAGATCAACATTTAGGGAAGTTTCCCCTAGTCTAATGCAATGAAGATGGGCAGAAATTCAGGGGATTAGACAAGAAAAAAAAAAAAGCAGTGACTCCTTGATAGTCTCAAGACACTGCTTTTCTGACTAAGTGCTCATAAAGCAGTTAAGGAATCAAGTTACCATTAAAGCAAATAAACTACAAACCTAGAAAACAAAGTTTCTTCTGGTGAAAGATATTTGTTATTATCATGCCAACCGCATCATCTTACTCGTGCATTTAATTACTGTAACTTTCCTCTCCATGGAATAGCTACTGACGTAGGCCCTAAGTAACCTACGGAGACATCTAACCAACCAGTGCTGTCCAGGTGCAATTCACAGCGGTGCATGTTTTCCTTGTGGGCAGCAGAGCTAACGAAGTTTGTTTTCCTATACATTCATCTCCCATGACTGATTGAGAGCTTTAAGGGATGCTCTGGCTAAGATCTCACTCACTGGTGGCTTCTCTGATGCCTAGTAATGTGCAAACTCAAGCTGTAGTGTTCCCCTCTATGAGGCTGTTTCATTGAGATTCTTTGCCCGAACACCCTCTATTTTGAAGAAACTTGATTGACCGTAATTTTCACTGTTGTCTCAGACAAATTTGACTAAAATTAGCCAACAGGGAGAGAAACAGATTGGTAGAGGTAATTTGAGAGACACAAGACAGACACTGACAAGGATAATGGGAATTCATTAGTCTTTTTTCCTTCAAAAGCCAGGCTAAAAACAGTGGAAAGCAGGACAATTCCTCAGCATAACAGGCAACAATGTCCCACATGCACTATTTCATTTTCTCTTGATTTGCTTTCAGCAAAATACTGTCAGCTGGACTGCATCAGTTGGTTCTCCAACAAAATGAGCACCAACATCCAGACATTAGTGGCTCTATACAACAAAGTCCCATGCTTCCCAAGATACCACTTGTAATGTTAAGACTCTTTTCCAATTATTTGTCAGGTTAAAAGATTGTCTGCCTCTGTTTAGACAAGAATATTGGTGGCTTTATTATTACTTCCCTGATATAACTGTTATTCAGGCCCATGAAATGTACATTTAGTGCAGTTTAGTGTTTGTGTTGCTGAAACCAGTGCCTCTGTACGTACCTAAATATAAGGGCACTGACAGTTTTCAGAGTTCTTCAATATGCAGTTTAACGCTTAAATTCAGTGCTAGTCATCAACTCTGGTCTGCAGAGTTCTCATCCTGGGCTGCAAAGGTCTTATGAAATAAAGCAAAATCAATCCTTACAGGTACTTCTGCCTTCAATTCCTAACCGTTAATCAAACCTAACGCCAGCCACTGATAAAACTATGTCACCAGTACTGAAGGAAAACAAGAACAGGGACCCCACTGACTCCAGCTGTTGCTCTTAATTGCCAAGCCAAATAGATTTGAGCAAAAAGTAGCAAAATTTTTTTCTTTTCTGAAACTAACTTTCAATCAACCTGAGTTGGAAATAGAAGCATGGAGCCATTCCTTTCATTTAAGAGGAATGGTGCTGACACCAGCCCTCATCCTGGGTCTCCAAGTCTATTTAAAAGTGGGCTAATTGTTTGTTCATTTTTAAAAGCCAAACCCTAACCTGAACCCTACCCATCCACATCCCCAGGTGACCAATATCTAGAGTGAAACTATGACATAAAGCATAGGCCTAGTACCCTGGCTTATTCCACACTAGAAGAACATGGAAGATTTGGTTTCTACCTAGGAGATTCTACCCTCTTTCTCCTGAATCCTAACCCTTACAGTAGCCCCTGCAAGTACCCAGACAACCAGTATCTCCCTGAAATTCAGTGTAGACCAGCACCATCCCCTAAATTTAGAAAAGAATACAACCCAGTAAAACCGAAGTTCTTAAAAATGCTTCTGCAGAAGAAAACCCCAGCCCTGACCAAACCCCAGATGTAAATCTAAATGTAAAGTAGGACCTATCGTGACATGATCTACCCATCCTAGCACAGAACTCTGTACACTAGCCAGGCTCCTGTGCTGGGTACCTTGATGCTGTGAAACTGCAACCACAACAAGAAGTCAGATATCGCCAGAAGTAAATTTAAGTGTGAGTTACAGGTGCATTTTGGTACAGAGAAGTTAAAAGTCTGAGATGCAGAGAATGCAACACAGGTTGCAGGTTTTCAGTCCTTTTCTGAAAGCCCATTCTAAGCTCCAGATTTTGTCCTAAGCAACGATGTTATCAAGGATACATTTTCATGAAAGAATGCACCCAGAAATGAAACATTCTGACATCTTCCCTGCAAAAATGCTCTCTGCATGATGCATTGCCATTCCAAAGATATAATTCCCACTCAGTTCAGAAGGAGTTTTCAAGCTGTACAAATGTATTTTTCTTGGCTAAGACAATGCACAAGCTTTGTAAATGAAAATGAATGTGGATAATTCTAAAAGTAAGATAGCTAGAAGCTAGTTTAACATAAAAAGAACTTGAAAATGGTGTCAAACTTCTCAATCACTGGAAACCTGGAGTAAAATATATATTTTATGTTAATTAGATAACATATAACTTTAACATAATCCTCTTTTATCACCATCCAATGCAGTATTGTCAAAAAGAATAGTTTTAAGGTAGCACCATCTGTATTATCAGCAGGGAAAAAGCCATTTGCAAGTTTTCACAGCCCCTTAATGGACACACTCTGCTCTTGGCCTTGGCGCTTCAGTCTGTGCCACAATCCTAAACTTGGCTCATACCAGATTTGGATTACCCTTAAAGTAGCATTCAGTTCAGGAGACTGAACACCTGTACACACGTTAAAAAAGCTACAGTGAAAAGATCTGTACCTGTACTAACTCAATACATTACCATAACAATTTTAGCAGAGGTTCCCATTTTGTGGGGGAAAGCCAGTTGGTGCCTACAGAGAATGGACAGTCCATGACAGCAGATCTCTTCGTAGTATCTCCCCATTAGTTTACATCAAGGGACACCTGAAAACCAGGCCAAATGCTCCTCCACGTAAGCAACTGCAGCAGAGCGGGTTCACTGGGAGGTCCCAACAGGACAATCTCTTACAGTGACACACAAAAACCAATTTGACTGCACCAGCACAGCCCAAGGCCCTCACGCTCCCTTGTTATGAATGATGTGGACAGCAGATAAATTCCTTTAAGCACAGCACGTGTTATGTTACCTGGGGGCTGACTGTCATACCTGGCAAATATTACACACAGATTTTAAACACAAGGTGTCAAGGCTACTAAGGTGTTTGGTGCAAACCCTACAGCTATTTCTGCCTTGTATTGTCTT
Source organism: Scolopax minor (assembly GCA_028566535.1). NCBI lineage: Eukaryota > Metazoa > Chordata > Aves > Charadriiformes > Scolopacidae > Scolopax > Scolopax minor. Next base: position 22,281,093 of record JAOXNG010000042.1, on the reverse strand, counting down.
CCAAGGCTGCACCAGGGACACACTTGGCAAAAGAGAAAGCCAAGAGAATGGAAGAGACCATTGTAATATATTGCTTATAGGGCAATTTTTGTGAACTAACAAGAAAATGCCCTCCCTCTCCAAGCATTAGTTGTTATATTTACCTGGTAACAAGCCTATTAATATCCTGCCCTTGACTTAGGGACCTGTCCTTCAGATTTTTTTAAGACCATAATCAATACTTGGCTCCATTTTGCAATAAAACATGCAGTTTGCAAAATAAAATTCTTGTCCTTACCTATCTCTGCAATGATTTCTGAACTTCTTTTAAAAACATGTTTTATTTTCTGCATTTTCAAACTGGCTTCTTCTATGCAGACAGCATTTGCAAACAAAAAGTAATACTAGCAACTCCAGAAGCTCATTTCTGAGCTACAGCAAACAAACAAATGTTAAGATTGAATTGATAGAGTAGCTCAATATTTTCACCCACTCAGTTCTCATCGGGGAGGAAACAAAAGATTTCCTAGTGCTGCAAGTGTCTGAACCTGCCCTGGAAGCTGGCTTTGTGCTGTGCACATCCAAATTTTATGTTAGCTGTCTGTAACGGTGTGAATTTTTGCCCTTAAGAATTAGCATGCATGGAAACAACCTCGGGATTGCGCGGGCCTTGCAGTCGGGAGGCAGGCAGACAGATGGGGCACAGTTATGTAGTAAAAGGAGTGGAAGACAGATTGTCATTCTTCATTACAAATCTAGATGCTTCTGTCAGTTTAAATCACAAGTCAGAACCGGGAGTACGTTCACAGCAGCTTATCAGGGGTAAAGCCACACGAGTGTTACTCACACTGATAGGAAATGCCAGGTTATATTTGTAGCTACTTTTGAACAGTTACTGACCCAGATGACGGGTTCTAGCACAAAGCTGGCATCGCCGAGCCATATGGTGGTACTGCTCAGAATATTATTTCACTAGTCACCACCCAGGAAGGAGCATCAGCTCAGGAAAACAGATGCTACCAGCTGGAATAGTGGTGAGAAAACAATGCCAGGCACTGCAGAGGTGTCACCACTTATGGGAGGTGACACCATCCCATAGGCACAGGTTTGCATCTTTATCTTGCCTCCTTGACTGTCCTTGCTCTTATTTCTTCCTAGAGCAAGCAGAGTATCTGAGCTGCAGCAGGAGAACTTTGCAACAGCAAATACAACAGCTCTGACCTGAGAATGATTTATACTGCAGCTACTCTAAATGTTATTTTTAGACTTACTTAAGCCTTCTGAAGAGTGGTTAAATGAGCACTTACTGCCTGGTGCACAGACTGTATAATATCCACTGTAGAGAGGCCTTTTTGTTCATTCACCAGGTTGTTAGATATTGACATGGCCACTGCAATGGAAAGGTTGTCATGGAGATGCAGAGGAAGAAGATGGCAATTAAACTCTGACAAGCGACCTGAAACGACCCAAAGGAAATTTGTCTCTTCTTTTGCATATAATAGATTGCTGTCCTCTCAGGTTACAATTTCAGTGTTTTTAGTGAGTGCATCTACACATCCATGCTGATACAAGTGCAGGTGAGGATGCAGTTGTTTCACTGAACCAGACTTCTCAATTGCTTAGCCCTACAAGTCACCTCAACTTCTGAAAGCTGCATTAAGATCAGAACTTGCAGAACCCCATAATGCCAACAACTCAAGTGGAAGCAAGCCTATACTTAACAGTTCTTCCCAACCACACAGCCGTACTTAGATGCCTGCCAGACCATGGTTTTAACCATGGAACTATCTAATGGAATTTTCTATTGTTTTTCTCTATTAAAAAGTCTACATAGTTCCAGCTGAGACATCATATCTCAGGATGTTGGGTATGGAGACTTGAGAACAAGACATGAAGACCCCAATTCAGTACCATGCTGCCAGGAGGCTTTTATAATGATTGAAGACTGTACTTAGCCTACTGAACACAAGCTGCTCTCCTGGGTGCCATGATTGCTTTTGTAATGTCCCTGAAGAGCCAGAATTCCACAAGCTTGGGCAAAGGCCATCTGAATCACCATCATGACACCATAGTTTTGAGGCCCGAGCAAGGCACAAAAAGCAGGTAGTGTGTATATGGCCTTTAAGGTTGTCCATTATACACAGTGAAAATTTCATATAAAACTTAACTTACCATCTAAATGTCTGTGAGGTTTTGGTGTTTTTTTCTGTCCCTTTGTACTGCAACAAACCCCAACAGAGCATCCACTTTGGAAGCCATGGACTCTTAGGAACACGATTCACAAATTCTAGATAGTGCAAAGTTAAACATATTGTGTAAATCAATTGTTCAGAAGCCATAAGATGGGGTAAATCCAAACCCCAGGGAAATCAACCAAACTCAGCCCTATTCTTGCCTTTATTAAGACTGAGATTTAGCCCATAACCTGATATTCCCTGCTATGCTTTAGACTGCCATTGGATTACTGCAATGCATGAAATCAGCTAAGACCAGAAGGCATCTTCCTGTCTATGGAAATTCAGCATTAAGTAGCCTCTCTTCTCCTCTAACCCTAATGAAGTTCTAGCATTTAGAGGACCATCTCACACATCCATTTGCTGAAATATATCTGTTAAGTCCAAGCTTCTAATACAGTTTACCCAGCTTTTGCTTTCAAGTTCCTTAACCACCAACAGAATGCCCAACTCTCCCTCACTTAGTTCCATTTTCCATGATGGCTTTTTAGAGACATTTCTTTCCATAGCCTGTTTTCTGCTAAATTTAGCCAGTGAGAAGGCAGCTATGAGAGATTTGAGATATCTTGAAGTACAATAGTTTAATGCCTCAATTACTTCTCTGACCAGCTCCATGCACTAAGACTGCCAGGATCACTATGGAGACACAAGCAAAAGCTCTGCCAAAAATCTGACAGATTGATTATTTACACATTTTTAGACATGTGTTGTCCTGAGGCCTCAGTCTGAAGCCCTATTTCTAAAAAGAACAACCCTTACCAAACCTTACCAAAAATGCACAAAGCCTTATTTTATTTCAGATCATGTGTAACTTTGTATATTTCAAGGTATAATACGTAG
>JAOXNG010000042.1:22194681-22205101 GCA_028566535.1 Scolopax minor | reverse complement strand
CACCACCACTAAGCAGATCTTATCTTCAGGGCCTAACAAGTATAGCTTTTGGAAAGTTGCTACTTGTTTCTGCTGATGACTAAATATGTGGAGGGGCAAAAACTATATTACAGTATATTTTATGAAATCTGAGACATACTGAGCATTATAATCCAGAAAAACAGTAGTTTCATCTATATATCTTCTTTGTTCCAACAAAGGTCCCTTTGAAAGGGCTTGAAAACTGTGCTCTCTATAGTCTATCTGGAGCCCATGTAGTCAACAGGATTGTTTCTGCTGACTTCATGTGCTTTTGATATACCAATGTATGTGAAATGAAATTTGTATATTTCATAAGCATTAGACACAGAATCTACAAGGAATTTGGAAAAATACACAGCTTCTGTTCATCTAGCAGATTATTGTTTATATAAAGATGGAAACAGGCAGGCTTTTTTAAATAATCCCGCAGTTTGTTTCTAATATTAGCAACAAATTATATAACCCCTGTTGTGTGATTCATAAAGAAATCTGGATCAGAGATGTTATTTCCCAAATGCTGCTTAGAAAGTTTCCATTCATATGCTACTCATGTTTTTCTGCAAATTTTGGCTCAAACAATGTACGTTTAATAGAGTAATCAGATGTCACACAGAGGTTCAAATCCCAAATAGACTTAGTAGTGGCTGGGATGCTGTGAAACTAAAACAAAGGCATGTTGTTCAGCTTTACAGATGCTTTTCTGAAGCCTTGGTGGTTTGTATTCCCAGGGGTTGAAGTGCTTCACCTACTCTAGTCCCAACCACCTCTGAGACCTTTGGCTTGTTTTGCCCCAGGACAGCAACAGCAGGATTCCTGCATTCTAATTAATGAGGTGCATTGGCACAGTTCCTCTGGGTAGCTGTCTGAATACTCTCTGCTGGAGTGTCAAGTCCACATGTAGTCACTCACATGCCATTTAATTAAACCATAGGACTGAATTTCTCAAGTGCTTCTGAAATAGAGGAGTTAAAAATATGCATGGCAGAACAGGGAAAAAGAAGGCCATATCATTTCTGCTGACTAAGCCTATTTGATTCATTAGGAAGGAAAACAAAAAGGCAGTTCATAAGCCAGCAATACTTCAGACAAATATCTAAGTAGATCAGCCATGGTCACAGCTAAATGGACCAAGAATACTTTAGGACAAATGTAAGACCAAGTAGGCTCAACCTAGGTATTCATTCTGTGATGAGAGCAGATAAATATTTGCAAGTGTATAAATGGAATTATTTCAGCTGCTCACAATTTAGCTTTGCCCCTCTCCTTTCTGCAAAGCAGGATAATCTAGAAGAGACATTTGAAACCAGACATGTATATTTAGAGCTTACATTGACCAATTTCTGACTCAAAACATGCCTCACAGCTTGAGTCTCCAAATGTCTAAAAACATCTAAAAACAAGCAAAACTATATAAATTGTTTGTCTTCACTGGGATTAACACCAGCATTTACAAGACAGGTGTTATTGCAGGTGTTTAACTAGAGATTTATGAACTAAGGCAGATGCTACTACTTATTGAAACTTCCCTTGACTCAGCCTGAGATCTGCCTGGCTTGCTCAGCTCTTGGAATGAGTTAATAGCAAGGCAAGGAAAAGGATTAATTTTGGTGATTGAAAGATTAACAACTTGTGCTATTTCCCTTCAGTTCTACGGAGAACAGGCAGAGAGGAATAGGTCAGTTATGTTGACACATGTGTGGTGCTGTTTGACCAAAATGTTAGGGAAATCTAATAGTGTAGCTGGTTCTCTAAGTGTTAACAAAATAAGACCTATGCTTCACTGATCCCAAGGGCACACTGAATTTGCTCTGACAACAGCAGTTCTGCTCTCTGGTATAATCTACTTTCATTGACACCTGGTTTTATGTCACAAGGGTACTTTGTGCACAGAATGTGCTGTTGTGATGACATTACCTGGCCACCAGATTAGGAAAGGAAGCAGCCCTTGATAGAAAGTAGATATGGGAAGAATGGTGTTATTTCAATTACATTTTAAGAAATCTTTTTTCACCCTAGTTCCCTGCTCTGTTCTGCTAGAAATCAGAAAGTTTGTTTAGTTTTTGGATGGGTTCTCTTTTCACTTGCTCTGACCAACAAGTCAGTCCAGAATATATACAGTGGCATAAAAGGTATGAATAAAAACAACTACCAGACTTTGGACTGTGAAATAAAGAAGTTGTATGTGCAACCCCTGAACCTTCGTAACTTCCTTTGCAACAGTTTCCAGTGTCTCCAGATGCTGAGGGTTGTGATGTTTGGCTACCGTGTTACTGCACTTGGCCTCACAGTTCAGTAGCACACTAGAGTAGCCAGTGTGCATTTAGTACCCTTTGCAGTGATGCTTGTTTAAGTGACTTGCTTAATTCAGATATGATGCCTGGTTCTTTGCATCAAATGCTTTCTTCTCAGAGTGGGACCAGTGTTGATCCTCTTCCCATGAGGCAGAGAATACTAATGCATTTGGGAAAAAACCACAAACAAAACAAACCCCCAAATGGATTTCCTTTTTCAATACTGTCATACTTACTTTATAACATTACTTTAAATTAGTGGTGAGCCATATTCTCAGCTGTTGCAGATCTCTACTGACTTTGGAAGTTATGCCTGCTTATAGTGGTGAGTTTGGCCTGCTCGGGTAATGCATAGTTGTGCATATGGATTTGGGCACTGTTGAAGGGGACCTTAAAAATGAAGGCACTGGAATTAATCCAGTTAGGAAGCTTAATATTCAAAAAGGCAGGATAATTTTATGAGTGACACTATGGGTCCTGTAAACTCAGGCTAATTAAATTTCATGCTTCACTTCTTGCACCTGAGCTGTTGCCTAAGGCACAGCAGAGTTTTCTCTAGTGTTCATAGATCTAGTCCTGGAGAATCTCTGGGAAATTCTCTTTCCAGCATTTTGTTTTCCTGTTTCATTGATACAGAACCTAACACTTTACAGATATTTAATATATTGTAGACACTGCTTTTTGCTCAAGAAAATCACATGGTCTTCAGAAGTAATCAGGCTTATCTTGGATCTCAGAAACTTTCCTACAGTTTTTTGTTTTGTTTTTATTTTTTTCCCCAAAGTAAATTACATGTGTTTTTAAGAAAGGCTATAACTTTGGCAGAAAAGTTCCTTTCTGTGAAAAACATTAATCAGTGAAGGGTTTATGTCAGCTCTGAAGACAGCCATACATTTGGGTATAGTATGGAAAAATGGAAACAGCAGCTGGTAGTGCTGCTGTCTCTTATGAAGTATGCAATATATTTTCTTATTTGTGCATAGCTGGTGGGTGGATATAGATTATAGCAAGATGTTACATACTTTGTTCCTCTTGCCATAGGTACTAAACTTTCACTGAGGAGGTATGTTTCCTCATTGCCAGTAGTGTGTGCATGGGAAGAAGAGAGGTCCCTAAAAAGCCAGTTTGATTTTGTAGAGATGCATTTGCAGAGAAAACATTTGAAATCACTGCTGTGTGTGTTTCCAGTTCCATGTGTAATCCCAACAGCTAACTGTTTGGCTACTTTACTGTATCAATTTATCTTAATTAGGATAGCCAGATGTTTTAGTCATAAAAGGTTTACAGGACTTGGCCATATCTACATCCATAAATATGTGTATGTATTTAAAGCTTCTGTTACATGAATTAAAAAAGCAAACTTGTTTGAAAAATAGATGCTAAGTTTGCAAGTATTTAATCTTCTGCCTTCAGGGGTTACTACTTTACAAAACAAATAATCTTTCTTATTCTACAATGTGGTAGGTACCTCTGTTAAAAACACTCAGGACTCTGGGTGACTTATGGATGACTTAGAAATCATGCTTTTATCACCTTGATGAAAGAGAGATAACCAAATGTTTTGGCTGTAGTATTCTTATGCCTTGTTCATCATCCAGGTATCACTTACCTCAGACCACATTGCCAAGTGCTCAGCCCCATTTCAAGAAAATGTTGTCCTGGGTCACTGAATGGCAAGACAAGAAAGAAAAGTCTTCCCATGCCTTGTTTCTGTTTACATCTTTCCCTGTCATTGCTCTAAGACAGTGGCTGCTCCCAGTTGCACTGTGCACTAATGGTATAGCTGGCCCTACATAGAAAGTTTGTTTTATTTCTCCACTAGCTGCTTAAACAGGGTCTTTACTGGGTCCTGAATGCTTGAGCATTTCTCTAGCTAGAAAGTAGATTTGCCACTGAGACTAGTCAGTATTGTTGTTTCAGGTCTTCCTGTTCCATTGCTACTCTCAGACTGTGCTCCTTGATAAGACATCTAAGCCCTGGCATTCTGAGGCAGTCAGTTAGTTTCTGTGAAAGAGTCCTAGAAGGAGAAATATCTCATGTTTACTTTTTAATCAGAAACAAAACCAAAACTAGTCAGTGCTGGAGGCAATATGGTGTAAACCCACCATATTTCATTCATTTCTTATTAAATTGTAGAATATTGAGTCACTAAGGATATTACTGTGTGAGCTAACATTTCTTTGGTTTAAAAAGTTTCTGCAACTTGTTATTTTTTACGTCAATTTTGAGTGACATCTAGTATTTATCTAAAATGTCATGAAAGTAGGGATAACAGTTTTCCCCAGGAACTGCATGTATGATTAATTCTAGGAATTAATATTAAATTATCTCTTTAGAAATAAGAAAACAATCCTTTAAAAATTTCTATCTATCAGTGCAAGAGAATGTATCCTCCAGTGCTAAGTGTACTCTTGGGTCCATGTTGCACTTTTCAGCCTGAGGGGACTTTAGACCTATGTGTGACAGAGTTCTCTTGCTTGCCTTTCCTCTGGGGGTCTGCTGGAAGAGTTGGGCTTTAACTGCTGTTTAAAGTGGCAATCCACTGGAAAAATGGGCTCTGGGAAAGATCTGAAAATGGTGATCCCAATTACATCTGACATATCTGACAGCAAGTAGCTAGCTGATTGCTCCTACTTGGAAAAGACTGCACTATAGAAAAAGCAAGCTGGTGCAAGCACAGGTCCATCAAAGCATGCCCAAATACCAAAACCAATATGACATTCATAAAGGGGTAGAACCTAAAAGTGCTTGTTCAGAGGACAGTTGTTCTCAGATTGCAGTTGTGAGAGAAAACTTGAAAGTGGTGCTTAGAGAAAATCAGGTTGTCCCATTATTGAGTAGTGGGGAATAATCTGGAGGGAGGAAAACCTTTCTTCATTTATCATGGCCTTTTAGCAAAAATTTCATAAAGACATGGGCAGTAAAAAAATCTCCCTCCATCTGTGCACATCTGATTTAGACTCATTATCCTGCAGTAACAGATAGGAGATTGTGCACCAATCTATTTATTCATTATGTATGGATAATCTGGGTATTAATTCATTAGGAAAGAAAAAACTTACTATAATAAAACTATTTTCCTTAAGTTCAGACACAGACATACATCCCACATATTTATGTTCAGTTGTAGAAGAATTTTTTTCTAGTTTGATAACTCTAGAATAATTGAAAAATGCAGATGTGGGATCTTAGGCTAAAGAAGAGATAATATGATTTCCCAAGATACTTTTTTTTTTTTTCCTGTACCACTATTAACTATTTAGGATTGTCTAAGTTAATATTTATTCTTTCCTTTTCTTATTTGTGTAATCCTCTTTTTTTCTTTTTTTCCAGGGACGTTTCTGTACTTTGAAAATGAACATCTTGAATATAGTTTTTGATAGTCTCTTATTAAGCAGTTGCATGAGAACATCTTGCCCTCTAGTGGTTAAGAGAAATAAGACTAGGCTCAGACCTTGCAAGAGAAGTTAAAAATATCAGAAACAATCTGTAGTATTTGAACATTAAAAAATCAGCTGCATAGACCATTCACCTTTTGTGAGCTACACTTTCAGGGTCAGTGCGCCAACAGAATTAATTAATTTTGAAAGTGTTCTGAATAGAAGTGATTATTTTATGAAAATAATGAAAATTGTGCTAAAGTGTTTCATTATTTATAGTACTTTCATTCATGTTCTTTGTTGTAAAACAAAGGGCAAGGCTAACATAACAAATGCCCTTTACCCTATTCCAGAAAGCAAAGAAGCATACTACAGCACTCCTATAATCAGGCTTTCGACTGGAAGAAGATAAATTTAACCAAATTCTAGTCAAGGGATTTATAAAAGCTTCCTTTGAAAAGCCATACTCTGTGAGATTAATTTGTTAATGTGGAATAATTTAAATTCTGTTAGTGGAACTCAGAGTTCAGCTAATTTACACTAGAATGTGTCTTACTTTACTTGGTATTTTTTAATATCTCTTCATTATCAGAGCGACATTAGGGAAGCTCCAGGATTACTGACATGCTGTTCTGCTGCTGCTGATGCTTTTGGCTTCCAGAGCACATAGAATTCCCTTTTGCTTATTCCAAAACATTGTCAGGCTCAAATGAGTCAGAGAAATGAGTTGCAGAGCTGCTGGCAAGCTGTCTGCTATCCAGCCCCTCCGAAGGGCCGTGCCAGCGTGGATAGAGACAGGAGCTGTGTCTAGAGAGCTTGTTACAAATTGGGGGGGGGGGGTGTTTCTGCCCAGCTGAGCAGTAGCTGGTGTGTAAAGGAAAGGGCGCAGATGGAGCACCAGCGATGCATGAAGTGGATGCAGGGGAGCACGTATGTGGTCACACAAGCAATTTCCATTTAGAGACCTGGCAGCTTCTTTGCTTCGCTGTGCTGGGGGTCTGCCTTCTCGAGAGGTGTCCGGGCTATTAGTTCAGTACAAGTTCTCTCCATCCAGCACCGGATCCTGCTAAGCCAGCCCTCCCTAAAGAGAATCCACAAAGAAATCATGGGCCATCTGCACAGAGCACAGCAGATAAAACTGCAGCTTCTTACAGAAGCTGGTGAGACAAGCCCTTGCAGGAGGGGTTTTGCTTTGAACCTGGCAGGGGTTCGCAGAACACGCTGTGCCTTTCGGCACTAACCACAGGGAGGCAGGGCAGGCAATCTTTAGCTGTCAGGGAAAATTTTCCAAATGCCAAGTGTTTCTGGACTTCCTACATCCTAAAAACGCAAACGGTTGCCCTGGTTCCTATTAACAGTCAATTTGGCTTGTGAGTTTAAGAAAGACACAGAAGAAGGAGATAAACTAGTGATCTGATGTGCACCGAAACAGTGGGAAGTAGGGTGGGGTTGCTTGATTTTTTTTTTTTTTTTTTAAGTTTAGCTAAACAGTAGCTGGTGCTCAAGGGAAATGACACAGATGGAGCGATGGTGATGTACACTGTGGTTTTTAGGAGACTACATAAGTAGCTCCATTTAATAATTTCCATGCCATGACCTTCAAAAGGCATTTAAAGTTTACATGCAAGGATAGGCAAGTACAAAGGGAACTTGGAGGCTGGGGGGAATTCCTCCCCATGCATTTTTTCATTTTTGAAGCTCTCTACTTAGTGGGGTTGAAGCAAACATTAAGGTTCACCTTCACACATCATACAAACAACTACATTTAAAAGTTGCAGTTTACTATAGATTCCCCTTAGCTAAATTAATTATAGTTCTTGTGTTTCCAATTTTAAATTGAACACAGGCCAAATGAACACATTCCTCTCATAACACCAAATCAGATGCTGTAAAACAGACAGCTTCTTCCAGAGCAGCCTCCCTCAATCTATTGTGAAATGACCCCCTCGTCTAACATTTCTGAGGACAGTTCTGTGCCATATTGGCACAAAAGTTTTTACTTGCAACCAAATAGGAGTTGGATAGAATTTGGAGTGGTATTCAGCTGCTTCAGTTCCCCCTTTAATTTGTTTATCAGTGTGAGAATACATAAGTGTTTGGCAGAGGAAAGTTGCTTTTGAGAATCAGTGTTAGTGGTTGTGACAGGTCCCCTTGTTAATGCCAGTGGAATTCATTCTTCACTTTTTTACTGAGATAAAACAGGCTCAAGTCGTGGCATTTGAAATAACTGGTATTTTTATCTCCCTAGCCAGTTAATGTTATACTTCTAATTTAATTTTATTCACACTGAGTAATGGGAGGGAAATAATGAATTGTTCACATGAGAGAATCCAATGCAACTTCAAGCAACAGGGCAGGACATGTTGCACAACAAGACAGGCAATTTTGCTGTACTAGAGAACTAAAGTAATGGCTCAATTAAGTTTAAGTTATGTATTCCTTAGCATTCAGTGTTTTCCTGAGAAAAAAGGAGAAATAACATATAGGAGAAATAACATTTTACTGTGACTTGGACAAAATGGACAAAAGGGAGGTGTTTCATAAGGATTGCTCTTATGCAGTACCCTTGTCCTCTAAGTCTGGTCTTGTGTTAAACTGCAGTGTTAAGGGAGTTCTCCACAATACCTGGATCCTAATTAGGCTTCTGTTCTTTAAACTTATACCATGAGTTTAAATGAGACCCATGGCCTCATTTATTTCCAATCTGCTGATTACGTTCATAGCAGAAATGAATGACTTAGGTGCTAGATTTGATTTTAAATTAATGTGATCTTGCTTTTTCTATATTCTTTTCACAAACTTTAGCTACCTTGGGAGAACAATGACTCCCCCTAATAACATTAGAAAAAAAAACAAACAAAAAACCCCAAATCCAAGAACAAATAAAAAGTCCACTGCTTCAAACCTACTGTCTTTGGAGATGACTGTTTACCCCTGTGAAAAAGATTCACCTGTCAGGTGCTGAAAAAACTTCTTACAAACACTGACTGGTAGATTTTTCAATATATGTTTACAATAAGTAGTAATTTTAAGCTTTTCCATGCTGTATCACTTAATTCTAGAAATGCTTCTTCACAGCTACTTTTTCTTACAGTATTGAACATAAAAATTGTTTTGTACATTACATTTATTTTATGATGAAATCACAGTGTATTACAGATCGCCTCAGAAAACACTGTTTTTCCACCTTTTCTTGTCTGATGACTATGAGTTCCATTAGGTATCCATAGATTTACCAACTCTTAAAAAAATATTTTTTTTTCTTACATCAGAGAAGAGAAATAATACGGAAAATGCACAGAATTACAGTTCTCACTTCTTTTTTTGGGTTCCTACTAATGTAAACTGGTCTCATTAAGGACGAGATTGGCCTACTATGTTCCCTTTTCATCCAGCCATTTGTGGAGTATTCAGAGGACAGACAATAATTAAATTTAAAAATAGTGTGAAAGATCTCAGCTTATTCCAATCACATTTATTTCTAAGGTGCCAGAGGAGTTTAAGAAACCTAGATAGTATGAGAGCTGTAAGGACCCCCAGATGATCTCCTTAAAGAATCACGTTGAGTCTGGGGTCCAAGGAACCGCAAGAAACAGCCATGAATTGAAGCCCTTGTTACGGTGCAGCCTGCACTAGGTACCACATCCACAAAGCTGTGAAGTCTTTGTAAATCACCCCTTTTATGGGAAAGTTTTGCAGATAATTTTATTCAAACTGTAGGTAGCAATTGAAATGCTAGAACCAATTGATGGAAATGGCTTTCTGAGTAATTGCTTAAGACAATTGTTAGGGATGGCAAGCTACTGCTTCATCGCTGTAAAGGTTGCGCTTACCCTGCAGAGAGATCTGAGAATCTGGGAGCACTAATATATTTTTAATCATATGCAGGCATTTTAAATAGCAGCGGTATCCTTAACTATAGCCACAGATATTCTTAAACTTCATAACACCCTGTAATTTTATCAGCTTTTTCTAAGCTTTTGGAAATAGGAAAAAGCGCCATGTACATAACATTTTAAATAGACCGCAACTTGTTATGGTGAGATATTCATTACCTGCCTCAAATAAGACCAAGTTATCACTTTGTCTATTCTTTTTCCTTAAAGTAAAAGGACAATTGTGCCTTTGTTTTCCTTAAAAAAAGTATGTTCCATCTAATTTATTTTGAGATCTTTTAAACACATGTGATATAGTTCATCAAAGTATCTATAGTGCAACTGGACATTTCTCTATCTGTCATCCACAGCCAGCTTCACCACAAAGACCCTACTCTCTCCTTTGTCTAGTCTTGAAAAAGAATAACTATTACTTACCTTCTCATCTTCCTGAGAAATGTTTTTCTTGGCCGAAACACAGAAGTGACTACTACTTTTGGGGACAGGTTATCAGAATGAGTAATTTACCACTTCAACAGTTTAAAGTACTAAGAAGCTGGCAGGGAGATTGTCTCCTGTACCTGTACTGAAGGAGACTGAGATTAGCATAAATCAGACAGACAATCCTCACCTCTGCTGAGGGAGAGCATACTTTGGGAGTTGGGTAGATATCTTCCTCCTAGCCCCATTTCTTTCTCAGCCTACAGAGCAAGCCCCAGCTCCTCTCAGGTCGTTGCTGGTGGAAGCACTTGTTTCTTGCAAAACTGGCAAAGAATCATAGAATTATTTGAGTTGGAAGGAACCTTAAAGATCATCTCGTTCCAACCCCCCTGCCATGGGCAGGAACACCTCC
>JAOXNG010000042.1:22100516-22111371 GCA_028566535.1 Scolopax minor | reverse complement strand
CTCTGGAGACATTCAAAACCTGCCTGGACAAGTTCCTGTGCATTGTGCTCTAGGTAGACCTGCTCTGGCAGCGGGGTTGGACTAGATGATCTCCAGAGGTCCCTTCCAACCCCATATGATTCTATGATTTATTTCATTAACAGACAGTTTCATATTTGGGGAGCAGAAGCTATAGGATGTATATTGACTTCTATTCCTAGGAAAGAGCCACATGGTATCAGGATGTTTACAACCTGCATAGACAGCTCTGTTGAAAAGCAGTGGTAGAGGCTCTTCACATGTGCACCCACAGGAAGCAGAGCTCCCACAGTGTCCTCCACACTCCAACTGCGACCGCCAAGGGCAGAATTCACTCTTCTGATTTCCCTGTGGTTTTACCATCCGTGTGATGCAGCAAAGAAGAAAAGAAGAGCCGTTTGAAGATAGCCTGAAGCATAACCTATAGTCCATTTTGAAACATTCACCTTTTGAGATGTAGTCACACTACTATGAGCATCAGTCCAGACCCTCTTAACTATGGGACCTTCATGCAGAGCATGGGAGATGCTGCCTGGCTGTTCAATGACAATGCAGCATCCCAAAATTTTCCAGCACATCCAGTACCTTTCAACAAGACAGACTGAAAGAGCCTTATTTTCCACTGCTTTCAAAGAGTTAAACAAATCAAAGTCCACACTTCCATAGTGTTAATTATGTTGTTTTATATTAAAATGATAAAATATGCCCCACTTGCTTTTTATATCCTTTCAGTCCTACTTAACGTGCATTCATTAAGGAAAGAAGATAGCATTACTGAACTAAGTGATTGCAGTTTTTACACAAATAATGAAAAAGCCACTCCAACTTGAATGCCTTTTCACCTACAGATATCAAAGAAAGCACTGGTGCTTTCTAGAGCATCCTTATTTTTCATGTGGCAAATATAAAATGATGGTCAAGCATCAGGAAAGGTGGACAGAGTAGACTATGGTTTTCCTGGCATCTCATATCAAGCTCCAGTGACTGACCCACTACAAAGTATCTGAAACCTCAATGATATTCCGACCTGAATAGCATCTCTCAACTTATACCTTCTTGCCATCATTAGGTCTAAAACAAAGATCCATTTTTAAATGTATAGACTTTCTGAAGAGGAAAAAAAAAAGAACAGGGCTGAAAGAGTTAAAGGGTTTATTGTGCTTTTACACATTTTAAGAGATCATCTTTCAACAATGGCAGTAAAATCAGCATGTAGCCTTAATTTTCTATGGTTGAACCTTGAACGTGAATCATTATATTACAATGTACTTATTGATTTCAACAGGAAGAGGATTAAGTCCAGAAAATCAGGTTAGGAACCTGAAACTGGACTGAGGAAAATGGAATTTTTCTGGTACTAAAATCCTCTTATGTTATGTAAAATACATTAGAATTTTAAATATGAGATTTGTCTATTTGGAAAATATTCTTAACAACTCGAAAACCAGCAGAGATGTGACAAGCTCAGTGAACTGAAAAACTGATTAGCAACCAGTGCTTTGAATAAAGAACCTTATTACTACACATATTATACAGTAATATCTGATTTTACCTAGTTGCACAAATAGATATATAAAATAAAAGAAGTTTTAATGGAACATTCAACAGTTATAAAGAGAAAGTATCTGTGACCACTGAGTGCTGTTTGTTGGCTACCAGTACCACATTACCACATTTTCATTGTGTGCATATGTAGTATACACACACACACAGAGAATATATAGTGTATATACACTTCAAGTACAACCAGAACATCAAGTGAAAGCATTTCCAGTTACCTGTTTACTGGAAGTACCAGGCTGACTTAGCCACAGGTGCTGGCCCTTGCTCTTGCTCCTCCCTCCCACCACCACTTGCTGCAAAGCAAGTAATACACTTCAGTTGCACAAAGCTCCATACAGCTGCCTACACAAGCAGAAAAGTTCAAGGCCAGTACTCTATATTGTTTGTCACATATGAAGACCAGGCTTGTTCTCAGCCTGCTGAGAATGCAAACGCCTAGATAATTAGGATTCGAGGACAACACCAAGCATGATCTGGCATGAATTCTTCTAAGTGATGTCAGGTATTTCAGTACACCCTAGAAACACTGTTTTGTCCCAACTTCTTAAGCACGCACTTTTTAAAATAACTGAACAAAAATCAAAGTGACAGAAAAAAATAATCAGGAACTTTAAAAGCTTTTGCAAGGAAAGCAAACCCACATCATACTCCTCTTCATTGCATTCACCATAGATTGATCAGTAATTTATCAAAAGAGGTAAGTTAAGGGAAGGAAGTGATACTCATCCACAGTTTGATAATCAACAACACTCACAACAATGTCTTCCTCTGTGACTCGAGGATGCAGATTGTTTACAGTCATCTTTGTGCCTTCCAAAGGGCTGAACGCCAGCTGCCAACACAAACAAGTGCATCATATAAAAAAAGGTCAGGAATGCAGCAAGCAAGATATCACAGCAGAGAAAGCATTAAAAAAAATAATTAATGCCACTAAAGGGCTGTCTGGGAAAGCCTGTACAGACACACACACACACACACACAAAGGCAAGAGCTACAGCTAGTAAAGGGAAATAACAACGCTTACAAAAGCCCAGCTCATCTGATGGTGAAAAGGAGGCCTTTTTCCATGCCAATTTCTCTCTGAAGTAACTTTTCTCTTTCATTCCTAAGTATAACACTAACTCACTCTGCACACATACAGTGCTCTCTGGTCATGCCCACACTTTTAAGTGCTTCTCTGCTGCACCCTTCACCAGCCAGAAAACCCCAAAAACATGTCTTGAGCCCCTCAAAAGCGTGCTGAACTCCACATGCCTGGTGGGTTACCTGTACCCAACATCAGGCAGCTTGGCAAAGCAATTCCTGGCAGGGTGTCTACAAACTGCCCAGGAGGTCTTGTGTGGACAGCAAGCAGCTCTATTTGGAAGGATCCTGTTTTTTCTCCTTGCTAACATGAGTGGACAGAAGACAACATAACTAGTAGTGCTAAAACACTATTCCTAGGGACATAGAAGCCTCCAAGGAGTGTCAAATCAACAGCTGCTACCTCCCTCTAACATGGATTCCTCCAGGACCATGTACTCCCATGCTAGATAAAAAAAAGTTAAGAGAAGCAAGATGCAGTAACTGAGAATTCCCAGTCTCTCAAATGCTGAAGAAACGGATGTTTAAAATTCTTGGGACATGGGCTGCAGTCATCCAGAATAAGCTTGAAGGAATCCCAAAAATAACAGTAGAAGGCAGACAGAAATGAGCTGCTTGCATAACTGATGAACAGCAAATTTCAGATGTTTTCAGAGATCTCCCACTTCCCTGATCTCACCTCAACAGGTGCTGGTTCTTTGGGAGACTCCTCCTTTGTCACTAAGGTCCGGGACATATTTGTCAAGGCCTTCGTCCGCATAGGAGAGGGAGGTGCCGGCGGAGCCGTGTACGTATCATTCTGGACCACTTTAGTCAGGGGAACAGTCTTGGCCAGGGAGAATTTATTGCCACTCAGCCCACTCTACAGAAAGAAAGAAAGAAAAAGAATAAAGTATCTCTGAGAACTGCAGGCTAAGAAGTCATCCCTTCTCTTCAAGCATCAACAGCAGGAGAGCATTAATGGCAGGCACTGAGAATTGCATGTCCCTCCTGGTGTCAAAACTACTACAGAGCTGGAAACTCTCAGCTTTGAGACAAAAATCAACTGAAGTCTCTGGGCAAGCTTATCCCAAAAGAGCACTTCCCTCACTAATGAGCAGCTTTTAGTTTCATATACTTCTTAAATCAATTTTACCAGTGCAATTTGAATTTGGAAAGTTCCTTTCATTCCAAGATTTCCAAGTACTTTACAAAGTGCATACAAAGATTGCTCATTAAGATTGAGCTGCCCTAGCACAAAGAGCAATACTGCTAGAGAAACCCCAAGCTATGGCACGTGCAGAGACACAGAGCATAACCTTCCTCGTTGGAACTACCTGGGGAGTTTAAAGCCAGAAAAACACACATGCTTGGCAGCTGCTGTGAACACTGGAGATAACACATTTAGTCCTGCAAAAAACCATAAGGCTGATTTCAAGCATCGTAAGTGGCGAGGAACTCTATTCTGAACACCCATATAAGAAAAACCATGGGATAATCATTGCACTAAGCTTCCTAGGTGATGGCAAAACCACATTCATTTGCTTTCTTAGAACCACTGAATAGTTTAGAACAAACTCATGTCCAGCCCTCATGTTGTTTTCCAAAAAACAGGATTTGTTACCCAGTGTGCAACAGCAGGATGAGACACTGATTATTTATTTCAGAGTTGCACAAAGCGAGGTGCTCAGTGGTTTCCCACAAATCAAGCACTCTAAACTTGACTTTCCACATGGTTCATGTATACATTTTACAACATCATTACCATATTAGAACCTCCTGCTTATATTTGATTGGCAATATGTCGGGCAGGACAGTATCAAATGCTTTGCATAAGTCTAGGTAGATGATGTCAGTTGCTCTGCCCTTGTCTACCAAGTCTGTGGCATTATTGTAAAAGGCCACCAAATTTGTTAGGCATGATTTGCCCTTGGTGAAGCCATGTTGGCTGTCTCCAATCATCTCCTTATTTTCTGCATGCCTTAGTGAAGATTTCAGGAGGATCTGCTCCATGTGAGTGGGACTGTTTGTCCAACGTCAGTACCAAATACTCCAAACTGCTCCTGAGGTATCTGCAAAAGGCAGCCATAGCTCTTCAGAATGTTACCTGTTAGAGCTTTGATGCTGTTTGGTGACCATGTGCAGGAATGATGCTGAAGTGCAGAAAACATTACTATATCATTGGTGTTTTAAGTGTGTTATTTAGAAACTTTGAACCCTTAACAGCTTCTGGAAATACCAGTCTTGGTGTCTTGAAAAACCTCTGCTAGAAATAGCATCTACTCTTGCATTTTCTTCTGAAGACAGACCGTAGAGGTGTTTTGTTTTCATTTCCTTTTGCAGAAAGATCCCCTGTGTCTGCTGGGGGGGTTTGAGATGCAGCCATGAATGGGAGGAGATATGAATTTGAATGGCTTTCTCATTTGTTGGGCTCAAAGAAGAAGGATCCCAGATATTAATGGCTATTGCAGCTGTTTTTCCAAACTTCTAGCTTAACATTTTTGTAGAGCAGCAAATATACCTTGATTTTACAGACCTTTGGTTGCTGGTCAACTAATAAGCATTGAAGTCTCAAGTAGACCCTGGGGTTAATCCCCCTAGGTAAGTCAGTCAAGTTGAGTGCCAGGAAATGTGTTTGTGTGTATAGTCACGAATCAAGAAGAAAGTGAGACAGATGCAGAAAGATCAGATTCTTTTAGTAGCTGCAGTTCCTCAGGTTGACCCAGATGTTAAATGTTTGTCCTTTCTGGGTGTCTACAATCACTCAATGCAGCTTTGAAGGGTGTCCCTAATAATGGTGGTAACAATGAATATGAAGTATTGTTAACCTTTAGCCAGAGTTCTTTTTATGCTTACAGAGATATGGGAGCTGGTATTTCATTCCTCATTTGTGTTTTCTCTTCATCGACCTGCGCTTCACTGTCAGCTCTAAACTTCTGGTGTGTTTAAGCTAGGTGAGAAAGTGGGTGTAGGAATTATTCATGCTCTTCCCAGCATTGTTCGTGCTGAGCACTCCCTCTGCTGTCACTCCTTACTTCAGAATCTCTGAATCATAGAATGATTAGAGTTGGAAGGGACCTTGGAGATCATGGAGTTCCAACCCCACTCCCCTGTCCACAGACACCTTCTCTAGAGCAGGTTGGTAAAAGCCCCAACTAGCCTGGCCTTAAACAGTTCCAGGGATAAAGGAAAGATCCCTGACATCATATTTTTAAGAAAGTCAGTGTGGTGCTGAGTGACTTGCAAAGAACAACCACATATTCAATACATAAATGGAGGAGCACAGCCTAAATATAGCCCTTTTACATAGAGACAGTATAAGAGAAGAGGTGTGTGGCCATGACGGAATGTAACATGATGGAAGAAGCAGTGTATTTGTTGATGTCTCTGTTAGTTTTTCTTTTGGCATCCAGTCTATAGTGGCTTGTACCACCAGGGCCACGTACGTGCAGTTTAGTCAAAAGGTGCCTACATTATTTTTCTGACCATTTCTAGCCATCGTGCTTCCTGGGTGCTTTTGTCCTTCATTTGAAGAAGAAACAAGGTTGCACAAAAATTAACAGGTAAGTAACTTCTGCTGTTTTAAGGGAAATGTAGGTCATTGCATTGTATTCTTATGGTTTGCTTATTTTAAACATATTATATGTATGTAGAGACCCCACAACTTCCTGAGCACCCTGAGGCAGTACTCAGTCACTCTCACAGTCAAAAAACAAAAAAAACCCCCCAACAACATAAAGGCTTCCTTTGTGTTCAGGTAGATCCTCCTGTGTGTCAGTTTGTCCCCTGTACCTGTTGTCCTGTCACTGGGCACACACTGAAAAAATCCCTATTCTTAACCTTCCCTTCAGGTATTTATACACATTGATGAGAATCCCCCTGAGCCGCCTTCTCCGAGCTAAACAGTCCCAGCTCTCTCAGCGTTCCCTCATATAAGAGATGCTCCAGTCCCTTAATTATCATGGCCCTTTGGCGAGGACTCTCCAGTAGCTCTATCTCACTTGTACTGGGCATGATGAAGAGCCCAGTACAGAGATAGTTGTTCCAGCCACAGGGGCCTTCCACTGTGCTCAGTGCAATGGTAAGAAACCTGGATTTGGGGAATTTAAGGAAAACCCGGAGCAAAACTTTTAAAGGTACAAAAGGGTCAGATTCTGCTGCAAGATGCAGATCAGTTACAGCAAAAGGTCTTTTGCTGTTTTTTCATATGTTGGTGCTGATGTCATAAATCCTTTTCATTGTTTTGTATCAGTCAGTATGAACAAGATCTAAGCTGCCACGTTGCTAGCACCTGCTTACCTGTGTATCTGAGGGTCAGTGGATGGGCATTACCAAATCTCTGAGGTAGCATAAATAAACAAATAAAATAATCTAATTATTATTCTGCATATGCATAGTTCATTAGGATATACTCGTCTCTTCAAAGTCACATACTCTGAGCATCTGTAGCAATGAAAGAATTGATACATCTCCAGTCCCACTGGAAGAGCTAGAAGAAAAAGGGGCAGGGCCGAAATCCTTCTCACCAACCTCTGACAAAATGATAATCAAACTGCAAAACTTGATTAATTATTAGGTCTTAAAGTTTGACCTAATTTATGATGCAATTTGCAATTGCAAGTGGATTTATTTAAAGTAATAAATTTAACTACCTGAATGATGGAAACAGGAACTGGTGGGAATTTATTTATCCTGGAATTGATCAATTATAGGAATGCACTGATGAATGAGACCTACCAGCTGGGAAACATTGATTCGTGCAGTTACGCAGTTTAATCAAATGATAGAGCAGAACTAAACGGTTCCACTTTAAGGAACACTGTTTGAGATCGTGCTGTTGCCTTGAAATTGGTGTAGGAGTGGGATGTTTTGTTTGTGTGCTGAATACAGTATTTAGAAACGGATGTTTAAACATATTGAGTGGTTGTAGTGTGAGTGAAATGTGTGCAGTTTAAATTAAATTTCAGCTTATTTTTCAGTGCAGCTGATGTGCAGTTTCCCCCTCCATTTGTTTCAGCTCTGGTAGGTGTAATAGCTTCAGTTTGAAGTTCTCCTTGAATGTTATAAATGCCAAGTGGCTTGGTTTGAGTTGTCATATTCTATTTTTGCATTTGTGAGTGCTTGAGAAAGCATCTAAATGCAAAATATTCGGGTGCAATCTTCGGGTACAGAAAGAAGGTTCTCTTTGAAAATGCTGGCCCAGAGTAAGAGATTTGAAGAAAAAAGAAATAGGGTGCCCTCTTGTGGCTGTTTTCTGTACAAAAATGGGTTTGTCTGAATTAAACTGGGAAAAAAATAAATATGCCTTTGCTCTGAAATTGCAACACTGTGGAAAAATAGAGTTAAATCCAGGTAAGTTGCAAATGGATTTCACTGTGCAGCCTGAAAAAGAGGCCTCCTTTTCCATGGTTTAAATGAATGGTTATTTATTAATAGAAGATGCTCAAAACCTTGTGGTATGAAGTAAGAATAATGACAACTGTGATGGTTATTTTGAAGCAAGTCATTCATATTGCTGCTCACAGGTTTATTCTCCAGGTCACTTCAGCTTTTCTGTCCTCTGGACCAAATTCAGTTCTACTCTTTCCAGCAGAGCAAGTTTTGAAGTTAGTAAAGTATATGGAATTAAAATGCAGAGTATTTAATTCCCTGTCAGTTTGCTGGATTTCTTGCCTTGTGGTTTGGTTCCTTCAACTTTTCTGCATGAAAGGAGCTATGCCACATGTGTGTGCTCTGTCATTATTCAAGTAGTTGAGCTATAACAGGCTCTTAATTTTGCAAAGTTCCCTCAAACTCAAAAAAAAATACCAGTTAAGATCTTTGTTTCCAAAAGTTCTGGACAGCTATTTTTAAAAGTGATTTAGAACTACTCTTTAAGGTATTCCTTTAGGATCCTCTGACAACAGTCATCATGGAAGGTTTTTCTTCTATTGAAAGCAAAAAGGAAAAAAAAAGGTGAGAAGAGTGATGGCATTTGAAATGTAAAGCAGTCCAGATCTTACTCTATGAATAGTCTTTATGGTAGAGGAAAAAAACCATCTCTTTGTCAGTCTTTAAGATGCTATTGAAAAATGGTCATCGGAGAATGTGGGGAGGAAATGTTTGAGCTGAAAGCCCTTGCAAAATAGGGCACACAAGGCAAAAGAAGAAAAATATATAACAAAAATGGAAAATGTGACCTCTGTTGCAAATTTGTGCATGTATCTTCCCTGGAAAGCTATAAGCTGTTCTCAGCTACCAGCCAGCAGACTGGGGATCCGGACTGAGTGTCTAAGGCTGGTTTCAGGTGTATCCGTAGTGCGAGATGTGGGTGCTGGCGTGTCCATATGAGGGTGAGGGTCCAGGCCCAGCTACTTGACAGGCCGAGTGCTGCCTTGCTGCTGGCTCGACCTGGGTACATGGAGATGCAACAGTCTTGCTTCTGTAGGGCTACTGGATTTGGCACTCCAAACAATTTTGTCATCAGGAAAAGTGTTCTAAAAAGGGATTCTGTAGATTTAGATGATGAGAGGGATGACTGTAACACTAATAAAACTACTTCTTCCTTAAAAAAGTCTGTCGGCCCCAAAAGCAGAGAGCAACAGAGAGGGAACCAAGTGTAGTTTCTGAAGGTTGCAGCTGGTTGCTAATTTCATCATCTGTTTTGACCTGCTCACATACTTAATGTTTTCCTTTGACAATGTTAGTTATAATGGGATTTTGAACAATTCAGTGCCTCACTAATTAAAACAAACAAACCTTTGTAAGTAACAGGCTATAGCGCCTTTCTGCTGCAGTCATAAATGCATAGTTCAGGCATCAGAAGGATAATTAATGGCTATTGACATTACCAGTTGGGCAACAATAATGTCTTGAGTGTATCCTTACTCCTATCTCAAGTGCCAGAGAGTTATCTTTTCACTCAAACCTCTTTCATAGGGGTTTAAATGCTGTCCATTACTATATAATAGAGCTGGTGTAAGATGACATCTGTCAGCAATTACTGTGCTCTCAGCTGCATTCCCAAACCTTTGGATGTGAACGCACAGTTAAGTAGGTTTATGGAAAGTTTTGCCTGTTAATTAGTAACTTCTCCTTCAGTTTGCAATGTGGTAATTGGGTTTATGGTAAGAAAGAAGACTGAAATGCATCAGCTTGCAGAAGAGTGATAAAAATATTTTTGCTTTTAATAGGGGACTGGAACCAGGCAGTCGTGCTCTGAAGTGGTGGTTATAAGGAGGAAGGCAGGCAGCTTAAACACAGACAGGGTCTCATTAACTGTAAGAGCTTGTTGTGCATCTGTGCTGCTTCTGACAGTGCTTACTGTCAGAAAGGGAGTCAATTGTCATGGCAGTATCCATGTGGAACCACAGGATTGGATTGAATCTTGCCTTTTATGAAGGACAGACCACTTGCCATCCTTCATTTTTGTAAAGTACAAGGGATGCAGACCTTAACTTCTGTCTGTTGGGCCAACAGCCTGCTGGGAGGAAAAACTGCAAATCCTGGCAGCACATGGCTGGAGGGAAAACAGCATTCCTCTGTCCTTGATAACTCCTTGGCAGGATGGTTTTCCATGGCAGAGGTCTGGCCCTCTGCCTTAGCCTTTGGGGTTGTGCTGATGGCAGCAGCTGCTGGGGATCTAGCCCAGCATATCACCAGCCTCATCGCTGCCGGCCTCCTGTCACGCTCCTGCTGGTGACACCGTTAAAATTCAGGTTATTTGCTCCTGCTTGGTTTTGTAGCTGTTCTCCTTTTCACTTCTGTTATTCTCTGATTTGTGTGGGCACTTGAAAAATGCCACCTATGGACCTTGTAATTGCAGCGTACACTGGCTTCCTCTGTCCTTTAAAACTGCAATTTTCCTTCCTGCAGTTTTCCAAGTATAGAATCATTTTGGTTGGAAGAGACCTTTAAGATCATCAAATGCAGCCATTAACCTAGCACTGCCAAGTTACCACTAAACCATGTCCCTCAGCACTATATCCACGTGTCTTTTAAATGGATGGTGATCCCACCACTTCCCTGGACAGCCTGTTCCAATGTTTGATAACCCTTTAGGTGAAGAAATTTTTCCTAATATCCAATCTAAACCTCTCCTGATGCAACTTGAGGCCATTTCCTCTTGTCCTATTGCCTGTTCCTTGGGAGCAGAAACTGAGCCCCGGGATCATCCCTCATAGTATTCCATGCCCACTCTTTCTTAATTTTTTGTTGTACTGATGCTAACTAT
>JAOXNG010000042.1:22028961-22050353 GCA_028566535.1 Scolopax minor | reverse complement strand
ATTGTATGGTGGGCTAGCTAAGAAAGCTTGCATTTGTATGTTGTTCTGGCTGTGGTCTTTAATTTTGCTCACTGCCTCAGACTTTTTTATTTAAATTCAAGGAAAAACACCCTAAAATATGATGAATAAGAGTGTAAGATACTTTAATGTCACACTATTAAGCAACAAGCTGGGGATTCTGTTGAGGCAGTTTCTTTTATCATCTTGCTGCATTTACATTTGATTCAAATGCAGTTCCCTGTACCTGTTTGACATAGAGCATGCTACAGATGTGTTTAAGTGATACATTAGTTCTAGAAATGATTCTTATACCTATCCTATTCCTTGTTTCTCTCCTTGGTATTTATAGGGATGACAAAGTACCTTTCATTTTATTTTATAGCATCAAAATGTAGTAGGGAAAGGAAATAACATGTCTGTTTTGCACTATAGTGTTTTACTGCCTATGCCGATGTGCCAAGGACATGTACTGTACTCTATCATAGAACTTATTTCCGTAGAATAATTTTCTATATCATGAGTGAGTGTGCCCTTCTGCCTGTTGGATTTTGTGTAAGCACACTAATTTGTCTATATGTGTTTTTGTTTTTTTAAATAAGGAACAGAAGTTGCTTTTATTATTTAGCATCAATATGCCCAAATAGAGAACTTCCTGTGCTGTGACTAGTGGCGGATACTGACATAAACTTCTACAACTGAAGTTACAAGTTCAACAAAAACATAATGTGTTGTTAAACTATGGCACTCCCTACTGAAGGATTTGGTGGTGATGAAAAACTTACATGGCTTAAAAAGGAGACTGACTACACTTATGGAAGAAAAATCTCTTGAGCAATCAAATGCAAAGAAAGTACCTCAGACTGCAGAATTCTTGCTGCACAAATCACTGTGAGTGTTAGAGGGTGTTCAATGCATGTTTTCCCTTTTTCTGTACTGTTTCGTAGGCATCCATTATGTTTTGGACTGATCTGACCTGTTAGCTCATACGATCTTAGAGTTTTTATAGTGTAGCTGGACTGAGGAGGGAGAATGTGTGAAATGTATTTAAACCAAAATCAGCCAAACATTGCTGCGGACTAATGAAACTGACAGTTCTCCCCCCTCCCAGTTCAAAGGCCATTTAAAATCTGGTGTTCACTTTGCTTACACTGGTTATGTACACCATTGTGTACCTTTGAAGTAGAGGATGAAGTACAGCTATTTGAAGATTGTTGTGGTTTGTGTTCACTTGCACTAATGTAATTGATGACATAATCTCTAGACTTTAATAATGAAGCCCTAAGGAGATTAAGCAAAGTACTTAAGTACTTGCGAGTGGAACTTCCACTCATGAAGTAATATATGAAGTTGGGAGTTATGTACAAACTCCCAAGCAAGGGACTCTGGGAAGGCCTCTTTCAACTCTGGACTCCATAGATGCTCTCTACTGCCCACAACATACAGCATGTGTTACTGTAGAGTTTGTTGTGGAATGATTATTTTAGGGAGAACAGGGCAGATAAGGAACCTAACAAACCTCCGTAATCAACGGCATCTTAAAAGTCCCTGAGCTATGTTAAACTGCCTCCTTTTGTGCTTTAGAGCTTGGGGTGGCCTTCTGCATAAAGGGGCAGAATTTGACTTTCTAATGCCCCTTTCCTCAAATGAGCAAAAGTCTGTGCAGCAAAGATTTAACCTTAAGGGTGATTGCAATTCCATGAGTTCTGTTAAGGCTCTTGCTCTCCTTTGTACTCCTGAAAGCACAATTTTTATTGCCATAAAAGATGTCATAAGAGAAGCTGAATCTTTGAATGAAGTTATAGAAATATTTAATTAATAATAGTCAATTAATGTATCAGCGGAGCACAATAATTGTATCTTGATTTCATATCAAAGATACACCCCTTTTTTGTAAAATGCTTCTTTTCTTTGTAATATGAACTTTCATGGTGGAGCATTGACTGTGATACTAAACACAAACCCTGCTTATATGTGTTTGCGTCACTGGAGGTATATGGGATGCGTCTGCGGACTTAAACTTGGCAAATTATCCTCTTGTAAGTGAGTTCTCAGGTACACTAATTCCCCTGCACTTTTCCCAGGGAGGTCTGCAGTTGATTTAAGGGTGGGAAGCTGTTGCAGCCTGTTGCCAATTTGGCCAAGGAATTTATGAATCTGGAATCACTGAACAGTTACAAAATCCTAGAAATTACAGATGGAAAGGGACTATGAAGTAGCATTTAAATACACATGCCGAAGCAGGATTGTTTTGTGTTGTTAATTTTCCAGTGTTTTGTCCAGACATATTTTGAAAAGCTGTTATATGATGTTCACAGTCAGTGCTAGGGAGTATTGTATTCCTTGATACTTAAGTGTATGCTTCTTGAACCTCGTGAAAAAGCATGTATTCATGTAACATGTATATTTATCTTATGGGTGAGCCATTTTTCATGGCTCTTCAGAAAAAATAAGTGCTTTTTGATACTAACAAATTTTGATACTAACAAAGTTGTAGGCGTGGAAGTTAAATGATATTTGAAACAGAGAGCCTTGGAACCTATTAACACTCAAAATATCATTTTCATAGAGTATTTCAGAATTCTTTTCTACTTCACAATGTAGTGCAGCCTGAAGAATTAGGAGGTCACATAAAATGCGTTGTGGGGGTGAGGAGGGAAAGAGATCTGGGCTACCTCTTCTTCCAAAGCCTTTGCCTGGGCGGTACAAGTGGATATAATATAGTAGGATCAGATCTTGTATGGAGGATGCTATTTGGGACTAGGAATAAAATTTCAGGGGAATACTCTTGCAGCTGTAATACTGTTTAAACTCCATCTATCTCTACAAGGTTTGCATTCTTAAATGGTAACTTGGATTTAATGTTCTCTGTCACTGGTTGTTCTGAACTTGACATTGGCAAATTCATCAGTATTGTTTTTGATACAAAGACCAAGAACTTCCTTCACCTAGAGAATATTATTCCCCTACCGTCAAAAGAGAAGATGCAGCTTTACTTTTTTTTTTTTTTTTTCCCCTCCTGAACATATGTATTTTCTTCTCTGTTGAGTTATTCAAAACCTGTTAAAAGGCTGATTTTAAACTTTGTGACTGAATTTCAGACTTCAACCTGTCTCAATAGAACTCACCTTAGCAGGTGAAATATTTTGCATGGTTGCAGAAAAACTTTAAA
Organism: Scolopax minor; assembly: GCA_028566535.1. NCBI lineage: Eukaryota > Metazoa > Chordata > Aves > Charadriiformes > Scolopacidae > Scolopax > Scolopax minor. The sequence continues at coordinate 22,047,184 of JAOXNG010000042.1, read as the reverse complement.
AAAGTTCTCCTTTTCTAAAACCAAATGTCAGTGCTCAAATGTTGATCTTTTTCACATGCTGGATTGTAACAAGCTTCTGCTTTACATGAGTTGTCTAACCTCTTGAGCTGTTTAGTTAACACTGAAAATGCTACAATGGAATGAGTAAATGAATATAAAATTCAGTCTTAACTCAATAAATTCAATTGCCTTCAATTGCCTAGATTTTAGTTGACTAATGGCTAAATGAGTACATTAGCCATGTAGCTGAACCCAAATATTTAATAAGGTAATATTAGAAAGATCACAGTCCTACAAAATAAGCATCATATTTCTGCATTGATCCATGGAACATGTGAATTACTGACTTCTGTGGTTTCAACTAGACTTGAAATATATAAGCCAGACACATTTTTATTGAATCAGTAGGTATTTCAATGGAAGTGGGGCCTTCTTTTCTAAGGAAGCTTCAGTTTGTGAATATTCAGCTGGATGAATTTGGTAGAAAAAGTATCATATATTAAATAGCTGGAATAATACATGTACATCTTTGTGCTATATAGGACTCCATAAAAATAAACCTAAGACAATACGACTTGGCAGACTATTTCAGGTATTTCTTGCAGCGACAGCATAATTTACTCATGCTACTTTTGACTCTTGCTATTGACTACTGTACATTTAAAAGCAGGCCTAAAAATAACTATGCGGGAACCTGATCCTTTAAGATTTGCAAGGTTTTGGCTCTGTTTTTCCATGTTTGAGAAAGACACAAATTATTTAAATTATTTAGAAGAGGAAAGGATTGCCCCAGGGAACAGTTAGTGACTAGGTAAGGAAAGTAATTTTTTGAGGACTTTGAGACAGGAAATGTTGCAAAATAGTTACTGTACTCTTTTGATTGACTCGGGCTCTTTTCTTTTTCTGGCTGATTGAAGAGGGATTAAGGTAGTGATTGGGTTCTGGCATGTTCCTAGGAAGAGGTTAGTACCCTAGTCCTTTGGAAAAATTCATGGAGGACAGGCAAACTTGAAGTTCTGAGGTATAGTTTTTGGAAGTCCTGAACTAAAGAGGACAGTAGCAGAAAGACAACATGAAAGCTTAAATAAGCATACTTAAGTTCCTGATCTAAATGGATGGCATCTACTTCAGCAGTTCCACTGATCTCTGGAAATCCCAGGACGTGGAACAGACAAAAAATACAATGAAAAGGACTTGCAATAATTTCCGGAGGGAGTGGAATTTGCTTTGCAATCTCTAAGGTGTCTGCCATGCCTGAGGAGCCAAGGCACAAGCATATTCTCCACATGTAGGAGACCCCATTTATTCCTATGAAAGCATTCAAATATGCCCTTCTTGAGTAGGGAAGAAATGATATAAGTACATATTGAGCTGCCTCATGTACAAGATATTTGTTGTCTTGACCCTTAATGACTTGCCAGCCTGTTTGCACTATAGGATGTTTAGAAAGTAAGTCTCTGAGGCAAAATTTCCACTAATCTTTCCATAGTATAGGATCATTTTACTCAAGACTCAAACCCTTTGCATGGAGTTAGAAGTAAAACATGAGCGGTATTTTGTAGAGCTGCTAGTCTCCTTGGATTCAGTAAGGTTCAATTTGGAGAGCAGAAGCTCTCAAAAGTGATAACAGCATCCTCTTACCTCTCATGTACCTCCTTTTAAGAAACTGAAACTAAACTGAGCCTGACTGAATATGCACAGTCCATACAGGTTCTGAGATCACCCCAACCTGTAAATTATGACTTAAGCATCAGGGGATAAACAGAGTAGGGGGAGAGATACAAAGGAATTTCAGAACCATACTGGTTTATTCTGTGCCTTTTAAAAAAAATACAGTTTGTTTTTTTTTTTTACTCATTAAATGCACTGAGCTCTGTGAAAATGCCATTGAATAAACTTGTAGAGATAGGGGTTTGTGTATTCCGCTTTTTATTAAGGAGACGTCACTTATTACAAAAATGCTGTAATTTGAATGTGTGAATTAGATAGTCACTGTGTCTGGGACTAAGCAAACGAAATTGAAAAATCAGTTCTTACCCTGTTTTTGGGGTAACTGGGTTGAAGGTTGAATTGTGATAAAGATGTTTTTGGATGATGACACAGTGAGATACCACGACTCAACATCAGGCATTGTAGGTTTCTTTCACTATCTAAATAACTACCCTTTTATTGAAGAAAGAGCAGAGATTAGTTCCTCCTCAGACCTGTGGGACAAGGAATCTCTCAGGTATCGCACTCTGACAGGTACTTGCTGTGAGATGTGACACAACTACCCTGGTGCTTTGGATACTTGGATAGAGCAGGGATTTTCTGCTCTAAATTACCTTTTTGGCAGATTGTAACAGCATGAACTTTGTGCCTGGTTAGCTGTGCTGAACAAGCCATGTTTATAACTTAATCCATTTCAATTTCATGCTTTTCTGTTTTCTGGCTTCTATAGTAAAATAGGGTTTTAGTTAAGATGACTTCAAGTAGAGGTTGTTTAAAGTGAGGTTGTGCATGTTGAGCTCCCCTGCAAAGGTTGTAGGACAGATGTCACAGGAAGAGAACAAGTTTACTTCATAGTTCAAGAAGCCTTGACGTTGGAGCTAACCTTTTCTCAGATTGCTGAATGGCATTGGGGAATATTCTGTGGTACATGGGGAATCAGGGAAAACGGATTCCGTAGGTCACACTGGGCTAAACGTGTCCACAGTGGCTGCATGTGCTCAGTCATCTCAGAGCCTCTGACCCAGGTGCTCCCATTAAAACCTTTTTCCCCCATGAAAAAGAAAGAGTAGCTGGTCATTGGTGGAAAGGGATTGTCTTTGTTTTTCAGGCAGTTTTGAGAAAAGGCTGTTTCCAAGTTGGTGTAGGTCTTGGAAGAACCTCCTGGTTTGGGTAGTGTTAGTTTAAGGCATTATCTTCCTTTTCAGTGGCAACTCCTAAGAGTTATCTGTACACTGTATCTGTTGGTTATCTATTAAGGTCTTCATGCAGCTTAAAGAGAAAGAAACAAAGCATAAGCATTTCTAGTTTTTATACTCCTGGGAAGTTAAAATGATTTACAGAGGGAGAGAAGTACAGTTAATTACTGTTTGCTGGCTAACTTGCACGTACCCTACAGAAGCTTCCAAGAGATGGAAAAGGAAGTGCTGGCTTTGCTGAAATAAATGGCAGTGCTCAGTGGGACCAGTGTTTTACCCAAAGAAAGCAAAATAAGCAAGAGTATTGCCCTGAACTGAAAAAGAGGCAGGAAAATCAGAAAAAGAGCAGAAATAATTCAAACACTTCCTATTCAAATTCACAAACTTTAATTCATAATTTATCAAAAACTAACAAAGGAACAATACAAAATGCTGTTTCTAGTTATTCAAAAAACCTTTCTGTTCCGGGGATTTGCTAATTTCACAATATTTACTCCCAAGCATAGTTCTCCCAGGCTTACAAAGACAAATATCTGACTAAAAGGACAAATAAAAGTAATGGCAGTGGAGATCTGGTCTTGCCAAAGACTGGAGAATGCCCCATATGCAGACATGCAGATCTGAGAATCACTCAACATACGTTTGTAATGTTCATGAGAGGAAATTTTCACAGTTCCTGAAGAGATGTTAATTAACTACTTCCTAGGACCCTGGCTTGTTCTGAAAAAAATTCAATGTCAAAACTCCCACTGACTTGAACAATACAGTTCTAAGTCCTTTGAGATTACTGTTATTTAAGAGAGAACTGAAAATTTCTTACTTTGCAAGACCTAAGTTCAGGGCCTCACACTCCTGTGATTTTCCTAGAATAGCCGGTGACATAAATAACACCTGAAACAACCCAGAGCTGCATTCCTCAGAGTGCTTTAGGTGTTGGGAAAGTCATCCAGTACAATAGGCAACACAAAGTCCCTATAGTTCAGCTCTGGCAGGTAAGCAAAGGAGGCAAAGTATTCTTCAGACTATGTATTTCAATCTTTTCCCCCGCCTTGCCCTCCTCTCTCTTTTGCTTTAAACAATACACATTTTCTGTTAAAGATGTGAGGTCTCGACAGCCTATATGGCATTAATTATGGTGGTATAAAGGCAAACAAAAATGAGGTAACACCACTGCAAGGGTTTTAATTCTCAAAGTAGGATTTAGGAATCTAACCTTATTTTTGGAATTCAATCCATTTTATTCTTTAAGCCCAAATTTGTGACAGAAAGAGGTGCAGTGTAAGTACTCGTGTGTTAAGCAGAAATGCTGCTGGGGGCAAAGTGAATGTGTGGGTGGAAAAGGTGAAAGACTGGCAAGGGCTAGTGTCACCAGAATGAGCGTGGTAACTCGTGCTGGGAATGCCATTGGGTCCCTCCCGTCTGAGATCTGCTGGCTGCCCAAGTGATGCAAATGCTGTAGACCCTTATTTACCTCTGTTTTTGGTGAGTGTGCTGTTTGTGGCTGCGTTGTACTCATTTTGGCTTATAGAGGATTTATATTGGTGTTACAACAGTATTCAGTTGCGGCTGGTTTGCTGTAAGAAAGCGAGCTTGCTCTTCTCATACCACACAGACAGTGTGGGGGGAAAAAAAGAAGCAGGGCTGGGGAGGGAAAAAAAGAGAGCAAAAGAGGAGTGAAAAAAAAGACAGGTGTAACCAGGACCATGGTTCCTGCAGGTTCCTAGAAAACAAAATGTTACTTTTATTTATTTTTCAAGAAAACTTCTTTTGGTTCACAGTTAATCTTTCTACCTGATATGGGCAAATGCAAGAAACATATATAACACATACTTTGGTTCCTTCATTTGAAAAGCTTAAATCAGAAAGATACTGGAAAGAGAAGACAGCTCATTAGCTGTTGCCTCCATCTGCAAATAAAATACCAAATATATAAAAACTAAATCCTTCTTTCAGCATGCAAATTCTAGGAACAGCTTGTGCATTCCACTGGTCTAGCCACAAAGACTGGGGAGACCACATCCAACCACTGACTTATACTCCATTGGCAGAGCCTCCAGTTTGATTGCAGATGGGAATAGGAAATGGAAAACAGTTTGTCTCTAACAGAGGCATTTTTTGATATGCAACTGGTGGCAAAACAAAGCTCTAGTAATAGTAAGTTCCTTTTGAAAGACAGATCTACAGTGGATTCTGGTAGGAAAAAAGTGTTTGTGGTATTTTGCTAAGGTTTTAAAAGAATAACTGCAGGAAGATCAAGCACCTGGATTATCTATTTTTTTCTATGACTGGTTGAAGATTTTTAATTATCAAGAAATGGCTGATTTTGCAAAAACCTTCTGGCCTAGAAGTGAACTCACAAAAACAGCTGCATCATCTGTTTCATTTGGATTGCTCTACTGCAAAGTCTTAATAGTATGCAATAGCCTTGGAGGGAAATAAAAGATACCTCTTCTCTTCTTTTTGTAAAATACTAATATCTCACCCTGCTAATTTCTTTGGCTGCCATCCAGCGTGAATTCTGCAGTGTCTTCATTGCTCTAGGTAGGATTTCTGTTCTGATCAGTGCTCTCTGTACTTAGCATTTCCAAGAATTTGGTGTATCCCAGGCCCTTGGCTTTGATTGCTGCAGTTAAAGCATGAATGCTCTTGGGACTTGAACAGTAGCCAGACTGACGGAAACTGATGCTTTGTGGCCAGTTGATCTGGCTGCTGCTTAGGCAGAATCTTCTCTGGGAGATGACAGTCAGGAGAGAGGATCCTGTCTGCAGACCTTAGTTCCAAATATGATGGATTCCTTGTTAAAATCCAGAACGTCGCCTCACAACAGTCCTGAAAGTACAGACCTGTAAGCAATAGAGAGTAAAAGAAGAGAGGAAGAAATTATCAGTATTTAAACCTGTTTTGCCTGACCAACATGACCAAAATGATTGAGAGCTATGTGATTAATCTAAAATGGCTATAGGTGGATGGCCAGCAATCTTAATTATTGGGAGCCTTTTTTGAAGTGTGTGATCTCCTGTCAGCCAACCTCTGTTTCACCATCAAAGTGAAAATACTGCGTCTGTATATTTGTGTAGCTTTAACTTTACCAATAAGCTCAGTTTCATTTTATGTTTCTGTTCTTCCTGTGGTGAGGGAATATGCGTGTCTGAGGTGAAAGGGTATGTTGACATCTTGTTTCTTCCATCTGTTGCAGATGGAAGACTGTTACAAGACTGTGACTTGTGGCTGAAACTCTACTTCCCTGGCTCCTGTTGTCTTTCATGATTTAAACCCCTAAGTTGAGCTGCAATTCTGTACTAAAAAGAAGTCTAAAAAATATGTGTAATACTTGCTTGTTAGCAACTCTTATAATTTGCTCCCTATAATAAGTAAGCAATAATTAGTAAGCAATAATTAGTGATAACAATCTGTATTTTATCTTTCTATTATGGGCAAATATTACACCAGATGAGGCTTGTCAAAAATTGCAGCAGAGATAGGTAAATATGGGTATTTTCAAGCCTCTGCTAATTGCAGTGACTTACTTGTCAATATCCCAGTATCTGCAGTGTGTTTGAGGCTGGTTAGAAGACTTGAAAGTAGCACAGTGATGGGTGCTGGCCAGTCTTCAGGACTCCTATAATAAAGAGTAGAGGTAGTCACTACTCCTTATCAGTATAAGTTGTAAGAATGGGCTCTCACTACACTGAACAAAGCAAAGGATGAACTTCTAGAATGCAATTCAGAGACAGGAAGATGATTTAGTTGTTCTGACTTGGCCTCCAGAAAAACCTGCCTTTTCCCCTTGAGTTAGCAGCCTGCCTAACCCGGATTCCTAAATCATCTGCCTGAAAACACATAGGTGAATACCACTATCCCATATAGCGAAAGGGATGGTATGAAGTTCAACCTACATCCCATCTCCCACCTTTTGCCAATGAAAAGATTATTTTATTTTTCAGTGAGAGTTCAATCTTTTTCATTGTACAAAGAAAAAAGAAAAATCCAACCAGTCCCCTTCAGATTCAACCCTTCAAAATGCTAGCTCTCCTGCTTTTTACTGTCTTCTTACTGAAAGGTTGTACTGACAGTTATCTATGAGCAGCTCAACTGTCTGTGTTGGTGTACTCTTTGGTGGAAGCTTTTGTAGATCTCTTAGTTAATACCAGTTAATACCTAGTGAATGGAAGTACATTAGTTCATACTGGCTACTGGCTGAGCATGTGATTCTGTTGTGTGTTCTTATTTTTTTTTTTTTTTTTTATAATGTAAGTTATCTTTTCCACGTGTGGATTGTTCCATGATTCCCTCAACATTTAGTAATATGGGAAAGGCTAGATGATCCTAAACCCAGTGAGACTGGAGACCCTGGCTGGAAAGTCCAAGCCATGGTCTTCTTCTGAGTAGAAATGTTCAGAGCAAGCCAAAGGAGTCAGAGGCTTAGGAGATCATGCTGAGCAGGTCATTGTTGCATGTTCTGTGAGTCCAAACAGGCAATTCCAACCGTGCCACTTGAAAGCCACAAGTTATTTTGTGGAAGAGAAACAGTGAAGTCTGAGGACAGATTTTAGTAATTAATTATACAGTAGAGAGTGCTGCATTGATCTCTGCTTTACTACAATTCAGGGGTACCAGAGTTTCATCAAATATATTTTTCTGGTTCCGTGGCTATTTCCTTTGCTCTTATATTTGTGGGTGGAATAGGCTGGATGGGTGGATTTGTGACTACCTAAAACTTGCTGCAAATCCTATAAAAAAACTGTTTGCTAACCACAAATATGCACACACACGGAGGAAGTTGCTATATATGACTCTATAGTCAAGAGTTTTCTAAAACTAAGTGGAAAACACATCTATAGTTTTTACTGAGTTAGTTCTTTTTAAAACAACAACTGTTTTGGAACATCTGCAGCCATATCATGTCAGCTGATTGAGTCACTGAAGAGGAGAATAGCTTTGGCTTGACTGGCAGCAGCAGGCTTCCAGATAACATTAATAACATCTGGAGTAGAGTACAATCAATGTTTCCATTATGATGAGGTTTGGCAACCTTTTGCTAATCACAGTCTGATGCTTGTTAAGCCTAAATATGGTGCTTGGAGAGCTTTCATGTTTGTAGCATTGCCATTTGATAAATTGCAGTAATTTAGTCAACCTAAGCACTTTCATTAGAAGAATCCTGATAATTCTGAAGAGAGACATGGATGCTTTGTTCCTAAATAACCTATTGATCTTTTTTTCTAATGGTTGTGTGCATGTGTGCCACCTACTGTTGCAATCCCTTTGAACAATTCTGTAGCTGGAGAGTCTTCAGATAGACTTTTGTCCAACTTTACCAATAGGAAAAGTGTGCCTTCAGACAGTAAGGCCATCCAAAAAGCATCGTCTTAGAAGTCTTGCAGCTGGTCTCTCTAAACACAGTACGTTTACCACAATCCAACTAAAGAAGTTAGAGGAATTAAAAAAGTGGAAATTTAAAGAAAAGGAAAAGGAACTGCTGCAGGCCTCCCTAAAGCAAAAATAGTGATTTCTTATTAAGATGGGAAATAGGGAAGTGTCAGATTTCCCTGGTTTCTGTGGCACAAGTGGAGCAGTTTTTACATGGGTTAGAGCTATTCATTTTGCTGGGTCCAAATTTAGGCAAGCTTTGTTGTGCTTTTTTTAACTTCCAAGAAGTTAAAAAAGAAGAAGGGAGAATTGCATTTTCCTTGAAATCTCCTCGTTGCACTTTACCTGTGTAATTATATCTGCCTATTTTAGAATGTCTTGTGGCAAATAGCGTGAAATCACTAATTAAAGGAAGGGGTTTTGTTCAACATCACTATTTACATAATGTGAAAATGAGCCTCGAGCAAAAAAAGAAAGTAATGATACCTTGCTTACATTTATTTCTCGGGTGGCTCTGAATTTATTCACTAAGTGTATGTATGTTACTGTCCTCTGGAGTCAGTGAATCTGGCTTTGGGACTTTCCCTGTGTTCCTCAAATATATTTGGCTTAAAATGCTTAAGGGAGGGGAAGATGTTATTAGAAATGTGTCTTTGCAGGACTTACCACGATGGGTTTAGCCTCTCCTTAGCTTCTCGTAGAGGCTGAGGTGTTTTATTTTTTAAAAGCTAAAGTCTTACAGGCCTAGATGATACCGTTTGCATACGGACAGAGGATCCTTTATTATTCCAGATTGGGAACCTTGCCCTCAACAAACATATTTAATACACATAACAGTGTCTCCTGGCTATGTGTACTCGTGGCCCATCTGCTTGAATGGCATGGTGCCTGCTCCTTAGGGCACAGGTTCTAAGTGATGATGGGTTTAATTTGGCATGGTCTGTGACAGTGTAAATACCATCATCTCTTCAAGGAGTACTTTCCGTGAGCGATACCGCCTCACCAGGTCATTGAAGCTACTTTAGAAGTTGTTATACCTGTTGATAACTCATTCAGACTGACTTGTAATAAGACTATGGAAAGACAGTTTTTTTCTGTAGATGTCAGTTAAATAATGTCCTCACAGAAGGACACCAGACACTCAATGTAACAAGAATGTTCATATGTGATAATGATCTCAGGGGACAAAACTGCCCCAGAGAAATCTACCAGTTTTCTCTATCACAAAATATGTTAGCTACTTCTCTGTTACAGTCATTGGTTAAGGACTGAATTTGTTTCTTCTGAGTGGTCAGCACCAGGGCTTGGGTTGTACCTGTCTGTATTTTGAAAGTATATAGAATATGTTTGATCTGACCAAGTATCATCTCTGAAGGCTGAAGTGAAGAACAGTAATCAACTGCATGCATTTACTCAATTCAGAAGTCTAATCAGCACCTTGCTGATTTGTGAAGAAGCCACTGTTTCAGTAACTATGTCCATTCTTGATAATTTCATAGTAGGAATGAGATTTCTAGATGTTGGGAAAAGCATAAGTAACGTCCCATGCAGCTGGTGATGGTATTTAGAAGGAGACATTACAAACATGTAATGTTTACATTACAAACATGGACTGGAACTCCTAAAGAAGTATTAGCACTGATTCTGTTTCAGACTGTTTCTTGTGTGACTTCAGATGTCACTGGTGAAACCTGTAGGCTCTCTGATTTAGCTCTTGTGCATTGGGTTGTTCCCTATCATAAAGGGATGATACCACTTCCTTCCTTTGTGACATTAAGATATTCTGTCCTGTGCTTGTGACCACTAAGTACCTCAGAGTGTGCCCAATGGCCTAAATACAATAGTCCAGGTCCCTATGCCCCAAGTAACAAACAGAGCTGCTCTGAATTAGGTGTCCAAATCCTTATGAAAATTTTGCATATTCCATCTGTGATGTGAATTGAGAAAAGTGACAAGGGGTATGTGTGGTTTTGTTGCTTGTAGCTTATTTTCTGTGGATCCCATATGTCTGTTCCTCCTGCCAGGTCGTCTAGATGCCTGGCTGGTGATTTACTTTGGATTTATGTGGAGCTGTTGGGGGTAAAAGGAGGAAAGACTGTGCCATCCTTGTGAGCAGCTGGGTGTGCTCAGCAAAGGAACCTGCTGGAGCACAGACTGGAGAGCAGAGGCCCGTTAATGGGAGTGGAATAGGAAGGGTCAAGAGAATAGCAGGGGACAAGACACAGAGATTCAGAGATGAGTGAGGTGGAGGGGACAGTGCAGAGTTCCTGCACCTTGGGAATTGCTGGCTGTGAGAGGCAACAGTGGAGAGAGATTTGCAAATTCTGTCATCCAGCAGAACACTATTTTCTCTTTTAAAAACATCTTTACCTTAGCTGCATCTGAGTTAAACAGAATTTCTATACTGGAAAAAATATAGGGCATTCCTGATGTAGCTGTTTTAATGGAAAAGTGCAAGCAAATCTTCCAACTCCCCTTATATTTCTGGTAACTTCACAGTCAGATGCACACTCTACCTTTTGTCCCATTTAATCTTCCTGGTAAGTAGTTAAGGCATTAGTTGCTTTTCTCCCCCACGTAAATGATTTGTGATGTTAATATTTTTACTGATTACCTCAGTATTGAGTATGTGAAATACTTAAAAATCTATGGAATCTTTTATGGAAGCAATAACACTTAAATTGCAAGAACTTACATTTATTTGGCCTCTGCATTCTCATGTTACATTAAAAATTATGAAACCACTTTCGGTGTTTCATCTATGGGGTTGGTTTGGGTTTTGAGTTAAGCCTTTTGATAAAGTTAACAAAAATCTTCAGAGAGAAAAACAAGTCTGAAAGCAAGGAAATCATGGGTGAGATTTAAAACCTTAGGCAATAAATTGGTTGTCAGTGATTTAGCAACAGGTTAGTGTTTCTACCTTCTTGGTACTCCTTAATTAGTCTTTGAAAATTGATAACATTTTAATGTAATTTTGATTGCCTTTTTCTGGAGGTCAGTCTAATATTGTATCGCATGATGCCAAATTACTCTTCTCACAGTTAGGGGATATAATTAAAAGCACAAGCATGCTGGTTTTGATTAAGCAAGCTGAAAAGAGTTTATTTTCTTACTAACTAAGAAAAATTGAGTTTCATGGAAAGACTTTTGGGTTTTCAGTTATGCTATTTCTTAACCTCTTCTTTGCTGCTACCCTACTTGTGTGTGACTGCTTGGAACAAAAGAGGTATCAGCAGACCAGCTACATAAGCTGTTTTATCTGGGAGCCTTTTTAAGATCTTACCCAGGAAGTATAATGTGATCCAAGATGCAGTACATTTTATAGGGCTCAACTGGTAACAGCAATCATCTGGGGACTCTAAAAAATCTCTGCTTCTATCTCTGGCAGAGTTAAATGATAAGTTCATCATTTCTATCCATAGTAATGCAGAGACTTTACACAATTAAAACTCCTGCTGAAATATGCTGACAGGCAGAGGAACAAGAAGCTTGATTATTGCTGGAGGATATACTTCCCCGGCATTCATGGCTTATTCCGTTCATTATTTTGTTTCTTTAAACAGCAGAGACAGATGAACATGGAGTCAAAGCCTAAGCACAGCTCTCCTCTTCCAAGCCTCCACTTTTTGAACACTGGCAATTACCATCTGTGCCATGGTCCCAGCCCTTGGGGTTTGTGATTGCAGGAGAATCTCAACTTTCAGGGGAAAAAGTAAAATAAAGGAAAAATCTTTTTAGCTGATACTGCCATTGGGGAAATGTAACTTGAAATGTGATCCGAGTGGCTTAAGCACACATAGGGAAATAACAGGAAATCCATACTATTTTAATTTTGGAAAATTCATGGTTCTTAAGCCATGTTTAGAATTCCTAGGGATCTGGCTGATGATTTGTGAATGCGTCAAACTGGCAGTACTGTGCTGTTTTAAGTAACCCAGATCTCGCTTATTCACACAATGTAGTTGCATGTCACAGAGAACTGTTTTCCTGTTCTGTTTTCTCTTCTTGTTTTGAATTTTGATCTGGAGCTGGATTAACCTCATATTTTCCGGTGGAAGAAGCACTCCACCTATTGGGGTGGAAAACTTACCAGTAAGACACATTTTAAACGTAAAAAATTTTCTATCTGTGTATATTTATATCAGCCCTGTAGTAAAAACTATTACAATCCCATGATGTGTAATATCCTATAAGTCCCAGGTAGGTGTACAATGAATTTTCTAGTTAGAATAATATTTGTAATCACAGGAGATATTTGAACTGTTTCACATCGACTCCTTTGTAGCAGCGGAAAAGACCTCATTTGGTTCAGGAGCCACAGGATGAGGCTGTCAGGCTCTATATTTTTTCCTCTTGTTGATAATTGTTTTCCCATGCAACCGAGATACTCCTTGTTGTTCAGCAGCAATTGCTGAAATCAGTGTGGGGGTGGCCAGGTTTCTTCCTCTGCCCATACAAGGAGATGCTGGTTCTGCCAGGAAGGAGGGTGGATGGATGGATGCCATAGGCACAGCAGCTCTGAGTGCTTGTTGGTCTCAGAACATGGGGCGTTTCAAACTTGCCAAGCTGTAGGAAATTAGTTAGGTCAGCCAACATCTCTGCATGGTGGTTTGAAGGTTAAAAAAACTTTTCAAACCCTTTCCTGGGTGCAGAAATAGTATAGTCTGTTTGCTCTGAAGCAAGTTTGGAGGAGAGCCAAAAAAAATCTTGTGGCTATAGACCATATATGAATTGAGTTCAAAAGAGAGATCACTTGTTCTTGTGGACTGACAGGTATTTTCAATTTTTTGCAGTGTGATTTCATTACTCATAGTTACCCAGATTTATTTTGTCCTGCTGGAGGCACTTATTGGGCACAGGGGTAGATTTAATTTTAATAGAGGTTTGGACCTGGCTGTAGTTATAGTACTATTAGTCTAGTGTGGAGAAGGGAAATCAAACTTGGATTGTTGATTTGCCTCTTGGCTGAGAGCTTATCAAGAGGGAAATAAATTTGCAGTAATAAAAGCTGTTCTTGACGTTCCCTTATGCAGAGGAGGCAAAGGTGATGATTAAATGGAGGTTACACATTAAAACCTCATAGCTAGAGAGGAGAGGAGAAAGGACAGAGCAGGATGCCTTTCTGTCCCATTGGATGCTGCGAGTTCTGGTATTTGGCTTTATTATGGACTCTAAAGAGTCCAAAGATCATCTTCCTACTTCTAATGGGTAAGATATGGGGTGCCAATTTGAATTATTTATGGTTTTGATGATTGTTTCAGTTGTGCGATTACGAAGATACCCGTGGTTAGCCTTTACGCTAAGATTTGGCATTCTTTCCAGTCATTCAGGTTAAACAAGACAGTAAGGTCAAAGAAAGATGCGGGCTGGAACGGACTGGATTTTCCATGCATTCTTATACTGAAGAGAAGAAAATTTTCTTAGAAACCTTTTAATTTCCATCCAGGCTTTTTTTTTCTATTTTTTTTCTTTCTCTTTTCTTTCCTTCCTTCTCAAATGAAGTTTTTTAAGGTAATGAATATACACTTACACTGTTGTAAAAGAAAAATAAGAACTGTGGCTATGCACATCTAACTTAAGTTTTGTTCTCTTAAAGACTACAACAAATACTTTAAAGAAAATTGAGCCTTACTATCATCATCCTAGCAGGTCACATTTTGGACATCAGGAGAGTAACACTACTTTGACTGCATCTGTCTGCTGCCTGAATCAGGCCATGATAAACTAGTGTAGAAGCTGGTGATGAATGTATGATACATGTGAGATACAACTGGCCTGAAAAAGAACTGACAGGAATTCTTGTTTTAGTAATGGCCCAGAACGGGAGAACAAGGTTCCAGTCTTTCACTTGGGAGTGCATTCATGTGTACATAAATGCAGCTCCTGAACTTTGTTTGCACAGAGGGGTTCTGTATCTTGTTTTGAAATGCCGCGATTCTGTGCTTTTTTTTTTGCATTTCCAAGTTCTTGGTGATATCTAATCCAATATAAATAGATTAAGCCTACTTCTGCCTGTATCTGAATTATCAGGAATTTTGATGAAAAGATGGGACTTCAGGCTATAACAGAGCCCAAGGAGAAGCCCTTTGAACCATGTATGGCTTTGTCTGACCTATCTTTAATGAGACTCCATAAACTTCTGAAGTAATGTGTGTTCTGTCCCTGTGTTTAGAAATCTTTGCCTTATGTGTAATACTTTTTCTTACTATTTTATACACAAAACACATGGAAAGTAGCAAATTCCCTTCTGTTCATCAGCCTTTTTTTATACTTGGATGTTATTGCCACAAAGCCCCTTCACTCTCTCCTCTAGAATAAACAACTCTGGTCTTTCAATCATCTCTTTCAAATCATGTTTTCTAGAAGTTAAAAGATAATGTACTATCTTGATGGGCCACATGGGAGGAGGAAGCTGCTGATTGAAATTCTGTGAGAAATTATTCATACTCCAAGATGTGCTAATGAAATATTTCATAACCTCATTAATATGAACACCAGCATGTTATCTTTGAGGTTCAAGAAAGTTTGCATTCCTTCAGTGTGGTTGTGAATGAAGTTAACTTTGTTTTACTGAAAATGAGTGTTGTAGCATAAATTAGAAGAAATAGATTGAAAGGTACATACTAGATGTATGCTGTTCCAGAAAACAGCAGTACGTGTGGCAATGGCTCAGTGTTCAGCTCACCAGGGCGCCTGGGTCTGTAAAGCTGTAGAATATTCAGGTTCTACTGATATTAAAATTGCAAGTCTCTCATCATCATTTCCATCCAAAGCCTGTCTTTCTCATTACAAACCTGTTGTTGCCACTGGCGACGTTAGATTTTTAACTGTCCCTTTAGAAGGCAGGTGAGACCACTTGAAGTGCTATCTTAGAGGCAACGAGTCACTTCTCATATTTTTGCTTTAGTAGCTTGACTTGGGCATCTCGGTCTCCAGTCCTCTCCTTCCTCACAAGCTTTTTCATAGTGTTATCAGTTATGTTAATGATGCAACATATGTGCAAGTATTTTTTTTTTTTTTTTTTTTTTGTTCTTACCTTGGTATAGTAGAGTAAGATTGACATTTTTCAGCATAGCAGGAAAATAAAGTAGTATTATCTTTGTCTTCATCTTCTCCTTTGTCTCTTCAGCGCTTCCTTTACCTCTTTCTTTTTCCTATTTCTTTTCTTAACCACTTGTAAATGCTACTGTACAGCCTTCTAGGAATGCCCTCGTTTTGAGAGGGTTTTGATGAAGCCTTTTCAATGTCTGCTGGACATGTATCAATGCCTGTTTTTCACTCCTTGATACATACAGAGGACCAACAGGAATAAAATTTGATCTCTTTAGGAAGTGGATGAGCTGTTGCTATATGAAACTTTTCCCCCTTTACTTCTTTTTCTTTTTCTCATCCCACATGCCATATGTAGCTGATAGGTAGAGCAGGACCTCAGTATTTTCTCCGCCAAGAAGCAACTGTCTCTGTAATTCATTTCATAACTTCTTTGATGCTTCCAGAGAAGGAGTGGAGAGTCTGGGAGAAGCAGGGAGACATTTCCTTCAGATAAAAGAAAGAGGAAGTGCTCACTGTTGTGCTCTTCAAGGGCTGGGCCTGTTAGCAGATGCTTATTGCATAGACTCTGATTTCTTCATTCCTCTGAGTACAGAGCTTTGTATTATATCCCTGTGACTGGCAAATCTGGCAGAAGCCTGCAAAGCTGGCCTCAGAGGCAAACATCCTCTAATGTCTGAGGTGTCTCTTACATCTCTATAATGTGGTCCACATCTATTTGCTGACAGGGTTGAGCAGTCTGCTTTTCTTCCAGAAAGGGCTTTGCTACCCTTTGTGGAGGCTCTTGGTCAAATAATCGCTGTTGAATGTAGGGTTGGCCACAAAGCTCTGGTACTGCACTTGGTGTGGGTTTCTCCTACATAGTGGTGATATACATGCCCAATCCAACTGGCCCATATGGAGAAGCCTAAAGCTGTGTTTCAAGCTTATTACTGACTGCTGTTGCTTGCACAAAGTGATGGCTTTGACTTTCTCCTCGCACATCTCTCACAAACAGACTTTAGAGTAAGAAAAATGGTCCAAATTATTTGAATCTTGTTCCCAGTGGGATATATTTTTATACGTTAATCCCTATTAAGCTATCCACAGGCAATAGACAAAAGAATTAGGAACACATAAGGAGATTGATATAGAGCTATGTAGCTGTTCCTGTTATAATTGATTTAGAATAATTGAATCATTTTCCTGTAGAAATCTCTTCTTCCGCAGAATACTATTATATTCTGCAGTACCTTTTGTTCCTTTAGTTAATAGAGCTATATAACAAATGCATATCTGCACTAGCAAATGCAGACCATTTGAACTCTAAAATATTAATTTTAAATGTACCTATGGCTATTTTTAATAGTAATTTAAAATGATCTTAAAAAGCACATGTTGAGATAATGAGATCCATAAATATTGCTTGGCATTATTGATTCAGATGTATTGCTTCCGTAGATTACTTCCATGTTCCACATTTCTTTCATGTCTGTAGTAATCAGGGGGTCAGATTTTGAAGGTATTTATTTATACGGACCCTTGTGTACCTACAATGAAATAGAATTCTCTAGTGGGAGAGAATTAATCCAGGGTTGACTACTGTGGAAAAATTCAATCCTTAATTTTTGTTAAGGACTAAAGAGAAGTGCTTAATTTATTTCATAAGCAAGGAGGAAGTAACTTCTCCTTTTCCAAAACACTCAGGGGATCATTCCTTATTTTTGCAGTCTCTGCAGAAGAGTCTCTCTCTAGGGAATGGACAAGCAGGAATGTGCTGTAGGAATGAAAAATCATTTTTCAGTAGAAACAAAGCAAACTGGTGCAGGCTTGCCCAAGGTAATGTGTGTGTGAGCTTCTGTGAGTGAGCGAGATCCTCTGGCAGTGATGGGCTGTGGTCCGGACATTGGTATTACTTTATTGTCTTTCCGTGTGATACTCTGTTTTCCTTCCCTCCCTATGTAATTTAGACAAGCAAAATTGGGGCCTTATAAAAACAGTAAAGAAAGTTGGAGCTCATTTATCCTGTGAACCCAAAGTAATTCAATTATACCCATTTATGTTTCTGCTCATTTTCATGATGCAATTTTTTTGGTTACGTATGAACCTTTCCCAAAATGATTTTGAGATAATCAAAATAAGCCACACTGAAAATTTGCTCAGACAAGTATTAGCTTTAAAGCTTTTTCTAAGTTGTCTGTGGCAGCTGTCCTGTATTAACAAAGTGCATCCTCATTAGAAAAAGTTGGTATGTTATTACCACATTGCTGTTAAAAACAAATCATCTACTATTAGATAAATACTCGTTAAAGTAGGTTGTATAGGGGTGCTGTCACGTAAAGTGTCATTATACATGCTGTCACTCCCACCTTTCTGCAGAAGAGAACTGTAGACAGAACAGGGATGGGAGAAATTCACATTTTTCCACATTTCTCATCATTGCTTTTAAAAAGCTGTTTGTCAGACTCTTGGGCTGGCTGCTTAGCTGATAAGAGTTAATTCTGTGGGGAGCTTTATGTTCCAAAAGTATTTTCACGTTATACGAGACTTACATTCTCTCAATTCAATTCTGCTAAAATTGTTTTAGAATGTGTGATTACATAGAACACTTTCTTTTTTTTTCTTCTTTTTTTTTTTTTTTTAACAAAAGAAACATATTTTGTGATGTTTTGAGCTTCCTAAAATTAGTATTTAAAAAATATTACATTTCTGCTTGTGCAGTGATACAAATTCAGAAATGAGACTGAGTTTTAAATTTATACAGCTTATGTCTTTTTTTTTTTTTTATATTATTCAAGGGGTTTGTTTTATTTGTTATACTTACATACACTTGACAATAGGGTGAAGAGTATGTTCTTAGTGGTCACCACTTCTGACCCATTTTTTCTAGGGCTCTGGCTCCCTCTTCCTCTGGGGGT
>JAOXNG010000042.1:22008267-22025960 GCA_028566535.1 Scolopax minor | reverse complement strand
AAGCACACTTCAGTAAAGTTCATCATTATAAAGTTTCTTGCAATCAAAAGAACTGAAAACAGTTTTCACACATAAACCAATTCTGTTTTATTTGTAATTTTAGATGGACTCAAAGCTCCAGTCCCAAATTTACAGCAACATGGTATGCTGTTGATTTCTCACAAAGAAGTCATCAAAAACAGCTCTGAGAAGCCTCTGCTGTGAAAGAAATGACGTGTTTGCAACTCAGAAGCTAAGGAAGCTGACAAAAACCATAAGGTAACATTTTAAATGAAAACACACTTTTTTTTTTTTTTTTTTTTTTACCCCTGAAGAATGGCTGTATGTTGGGCAGACTCTCAATGAGACAGCTTAAGAAAGAGTGTTTCCCCTGCAGGGAAAAGACCGCTTCTCACTCAGAGCACTTTTATCACGTCAAGTCAACAGCTTTCTTTCTTATAAATCCATTTATAACTTGGGGAGTGGAGAGTGTTTTTTCTGTTCTGCTGAAGGGGTGGAAAAGCAGTGGGAAGAATTCAAAGACTTGATAAATTCACCTTGAAGTTTATTGGAATCAAAGCATTCCTTAGAAATGGAACGTACATGCAAGCAACTGGTAGGGAGAGCTGTAGTTCTGCCTGCAGTCATCAGAGGAATGATGAAGGATGACTGTGAGATGCAAAGTGCCATCTATCAAATGTGTCACCTGTCGTCTGTCCTGGAAGTGGGACTGTGAAATGGGTGGTTTCACTGCTGTGAAGGCTTGTGTGTGTGGCCCAAAGAGCATAAGTGCTGTAGCTTTGCCTGGAAAATGTCAGCTTGGATTTTTTGTTAGAAAAGGTGAGAAGAAGTAGTAGGAACCTAGGTATTTTTCCCTCACCCATAGCTGTGTGTGTGTGCCTGTGCCAAACTCTTATGAAATCTCTTGCTCTTACGGAGATGAGATTCCTTTTATGCATTTTGTGCAGGAGAGTGATGCAGGAAAATTACCTTGGTGTGCTGGGTGTGCTTCATGGTCAGTGTGGCGGGAAGGTGAGGCCGCAGCCATCTCTCCAGCCCGTTATTGTGGGGACTGTGCAGGCTTATCAGCACACAAAAGAACCACTCACTAAGCCTGTTGTGTGGAGTACGGAAGTTGGACTGAAGCTCCTCACTTGTATTTTACCCTGACATGGATTACTCAGTCTTGTCCAGAATCACATTTAATTGTGATGTGATTTTGAAAGGTTTGAGGCGTCTATTGAGGAAACTTGAAGCTGCAACAACTGTGTGCACTGTCTTTATAGAGGTAGGGGATTCACATAGAGATAACATTACAAAGAATTAAAAATAATTGCCTGCAGTGATTATAAGGGCATTTATTTGACAGTTTCTATTTTGTCTATATGATCACCTATATTGGTCCAACAACATTTTTGCTATTGCGATCAATTATCTGCAATTAATGAGGTAGCAAGGGAGTTATTTAGACCATACTAATAAGACAAGTAGCCTGATAGCTACTAAGTTTAACCCTTGAAACAAGGCATGAGTACAAAAATGCAGGTAGAAATAGTTTGTTGCTTGACTCTCAGCTTTGTGCATTTTTATTCCTTTTCTTGTTCTCCCTCCAAGACAAAAGCATGGAGAATTCACTTTAAAATAAGTAAAAAATAAACTGTTGCTTAATTCACTGCAGCTTTTGTGCATAAGTAAGATGTTATGTGTCATGTTACATGGTATACTCATTGATCCCTGAGGACATCACACCTTGTGTGTTCTTCCCTTGCAAGCTGTTAAAGTTTTACCAATCCCAGCTGAATACATAAACCTCTGGAACGTTTTGAGTGTGGTGCCATTTTATCATGGGGGGTTTTGTGTGTAAAAAAATATATCGATGTTTCTTTGTTTTCTGTCTGAAGTATTAAGATCTGGTCTAGGTACTTACAGCAGAGGAAATGTTGTGGAAATGTTTCCATTTCAGCTTAGTTCCCTTTCAAATATATTTTGTAAGAAGGAGAGACTGACAGCAGCTTGTTTGTGAGGGCACTGTCCTGGGATGTGGGACAGCCAGAGCAACATCACTGTAAGTCATATGCATAGAGATTTTTGCCAAAAATTGGGCAAAGACTTGCAGACTTTCGTGTTCACAAGGCCACACACATTCTTGTTTTGACAAAAGTTTCAATGTGTAATGGAAACATTAAGATTTGACTCGAAATGGATTAGTCAGTTTATTGTCTCCAGGCAGTATCTGCATGCCCCTTATATCACTTCATAGTTCTGTCACTGGTTATGATATATGTGGCCTTGCTTTGTGCGGGCAGCATTAATTGCTGTTTTGTTAAACACCCTAATTTTTCATTCCTTTAAATTAGTTATTTAACTGTGAGGACAATGTACTCTGCAGGAAGACAAAACTAAGGAGGGAGGCATTTAAATGAAATTTCTCCAGGAACATAGTCTTTTTACCTTATCAAGAAAATACTTGTGAAAATGAATGAAATATCTTTTGGAATCTTAGAATCTTATTTGGAATTAATATTGTTTTCCTGCTAAGATGTGTAAATTAAAACTTTCAGCTTCATATCTCTATATACTTATGTAATTTGAAAAGATCTAAAATTAGTGACTATGCTTTTTTTATTATTTTAAATACTTCTAATTATAAGGAATTAGAAGATGTGGGCATCAACTATAAAACACAAATATTCTGATTGTCATCTGTGAAGATTTTTATCACTTATTTCACTTCACGAAACAGGAGGTCTCATGCTGGGGACATATCACCATCTTCACTTTCCTATGAACAGAAGTTCAGGAAGATAAATGAATGAGTTAATGGAAATGCGTGTTGTTATTACAGAATGATGCTGTTTTGGGGATCAAATTACACTGAACTTAGCATTGAGCAATTGATTTGCTATATAAACAATCCAGGGACACTGACTTCTATGGTTATAGGACAGAGTTGCTGTTTTTCTTCACCCCAGTTCTTAGATTCTGTTCAGTCCTTCTATCTTATTTCCTGAAGTCACAAATCGTCAGTTTCCTTAATGCTTCGTTATTTCCTTCCATATTTTCTCTAGATTTTCATGCTGGAATTTTGTCTGCTTCTTCCTCTTTGATATTGTAGAAATGGACAAAATGTCTGAATTCTCATCTTAAAGTAGTTTTAAATCTATATAGCACTTTTAACTTCAGTATAATTGTTTCTAATTTACTCTAATACGAAGGTGATGGAACTAGGCTCCCAAAGACAGTTCTGTTCAACTACGTCTGTGGTGTATCAGTGGAGGCAAAGAAGTCTGCTGATTGCATGTATCTGAAATAGGTCTTTTTGTTGCCAAAACCTTCAGCCATGATCAAGATGCGTAAAGAAGTACTGTCAAATAAACTTTGCTTTGGACACTTTGAACATGTTTGAAGACCAGGCCTCTCCCGTCTTGTTTAGGCACCTGGATTCAGTCATGGGTTTTGGCAGCTCTCTGAAAGGCAGATGTGTCATGGAATTCCTATGTAAAATGGTGCTGATAATTACTCCAAGAAGGTTAATCCTCCCTCTATAAACTACTCGCTTCTTAACTCCTACCAGTCTATTGCTGGCTGCCTTTCAGGTACCTGTTGTGAAGATGTGTCAGCATACTCCAGAGGAGTGTTGCTGTTTTGAGAGAGTGTGTTCTGTTGCAACAGGACTTCAGCACACTTTCAGCTGTGGACCTGAACTTCCAGAAACCAAAGCAAAGCAGTCTGATTTCAGACCAACAGCTTCTATTTTTTGTAAAAGTAGTTCCTTCTTGTACCAAATTGCCTGTGTCAGAAATTTTGGTGTGTATAAATCAGGCACTCTTCTGTGTCTGTCAGTCATTGTGGAAAAGGTCTCATTTTAAATCCTCTTATACCTACTTCTCCTTAAACAAAACACAGAACAGGTGCCGTAGATTTGGCTGCAGACAGCAAGAATTTAAAATTCCTGAACAGGGAGCAAATATATCTCAAGGGGCCATATTTACTTTCAAATAAAAATAAAGATAATAACTTTTTTGTTTTATATTGCGTTTTTAATCAGTAGTTCTTGAAGCATTTTCTGTAAAGAAGTTTGGCGTTACTGTGCTGTCTTGACAGTGGGAAAACATATGGACACCATAAGATCTGGCACCAAGATCACTTAATAGCTGGATGGTAATTAGAGGCTAGCACTCTCTGCAAGGCTGAATTGTTTTTCTGCTTTTCTTTCTCTTGGTAGCTTTGTATTGCCAATATATATATTTAGGAGGTGGTAACCTGCCTTCGCTGATATTAGTGTCCAAATGCTCAGAGAAGGATGTTGTTTCTGGAGTAAAGTCCAATTGTATCTTGGGATGCCAAGACATTTGCAGGCCAAAATGTTCACCCGACCATTTAAGCACAAATGTGGGGAGGCTGGTTTTATGCAGCATTGTGAGAATTAACTGCACAGCTATTCTCACCTGGAGCTGCTTATTGCTACCCTCTCCTAAAGAGCGACCTTACTTTTAAGCATCTGAGACATTCTGAAGGGAACTATGCTTTTGAAAACTTGGTCTGGTATAATAAATATTTGAGTATCAAGGATAGAGGTGGATCTATCATAATTGCTTTCATAAAATATGGAGACAAGAAGTCCTTTTAATCCATTATTTACTCAGGAGATGGTATCTAATTATTTAGGCAAATTTTAAAGTTAGTAAAAGGCTTAACTAATTCCAAACTATATTTTTGACTCATGCTGAACTCTATTTTGTCTGGGTAAAATAGGAGAAACTTTGTCCATCTTATGGGTAAAATACTTCCCTGTTGTCAGTGAGAGCTCTCCTAATTTAGCCACTTAGAAATCTGAGGGGGGAAAAAAATTAATTAAATGTGGTGCTGTTTCTAATTATTTTTCTACTTGTTCATTCCATGCTGCTTCTGTTCAGTTCTGGAAGCTGCATGGAAAAATCAAAGATTCATAAAGCTTATAGGGCAGTTTTGTGTCAGGTCTAACATTCGTTCTTTCAGCTAACAAACTATTTACACAGGCCACAAGTGATCATGCTCTATTACTACCAATTAAATGCAGTTATCAGTGTAGTGACTTGTGCAGCAATGACTCTTTACTTTCCTTGAAGTTTTTTGTGTGTATAGAATTAGGCTATGACAAGAGTAGGCTGTGGGCTGATTTTTCAAATATGTCAGATAGACTCAATGTTCTTTTGAGCAATAACAGTCTTGTAGCCCTTGATGCTGCTGAGATTAGTCTCAGGGCTGCCTTAAATTGCTCCAGCTAGTAGCTTAATTGTTTCCATATAGAACAATTCCTAGTATCAAAGGAATTCTGAATTAGGGTAAATTTGTTGTGTTATAGAATAACAGATTTAATGATAAGGGTGTTCTGCTGCATATCTATAGAAAGACAAACATTTATCCTAGCAATGAGCTTAGATATGTTTTTCCCATGGTTTCAAACATTTGGATTCTTACTTCCAGATTTGACCTGTTAAAGTTGTGGTGGTACACACAAAGGTTTTGGCTACAAGAGTTGAGCCATGGAGCCACACACATCTGCGTGTCAGGAATGTTAGAACCCAGAGTTCTGTTTCAGACCTGTTGCTGTTTAATGTTTGCTAGTTTATTAAGTGCAGAAGATGCATCTGTGCTGAACTTGGAAAACTGCTAAACATTGGAGTTTTGCTGTGACTCAGATAATTCCAACTACCTGAAAATGCTTTTCAGGATTCTACAGTAAGAAATTATTTTGACCAGTTAATTCTACTCCCTGCACCACCATTATTTTTTTTTTTTAATACAGAATATGCATGCAGGCTGACAACTTTTATTTCAGCTGTAACTCCACATGACTGAAAATTGTTGAGATATAAACGCCTAATGATTGCTTTTACAGTGGAAATATTAACAGAACTTTAGGTCTGGTATAGTGGCACTAGGAGAATGCTACTTTAGCTGGTTTTATTGTATGGCAAAGAATAATCAAATTCTGATTACAAAAAAAGTTTTATGAAAGGTTCACTCCTACCACTGATGTAAGAAAAACAAGGACCATTAATTTAATCTGGAATTTTTGTATTCCAAAATTATTTTATGTGGATCAGGAACACAGGTGAAAATAACAGGAGCAACTGAAGATCCTGATGTATTGTAGGGGAATGATACATGTGCATGCACATAGCTGTCATCCAGAGGATTGTTTCATCACCCTGAAAGTAAGGAAAACTTGCCTGGAAAATCTCTTTTTTTTTTTTTTTCTTTTGCTCTCTTTTCCCCACTATCATAGTGTTCATTTGAAATATTTTAAATCAATTCTGCACAAATTCAACAGCATAAGAGCAATAATAACCCTGATCCAGGCCCCAAATCAGTTTATAATCATTTGGGAAAGTTAAGTTTGTCTTGCTTCAGCACTGTGAGATAATAATGCTGCCTTATTTTTTAATGTCATGTTTAGTAAATGAATACTGGAATGGACATAATATTTTCTTGAACGGTTTGGTCCTATAGTGAGTGCACAGAACTTATGGATATGTACTTTGTGGTGAGTCTAGGATGTGCAAGTTGTAAATGTGTCATATGGAAGCAGTAACTATCTTGAACTTAGACACTGAAGAAAGCTCCTGCCTTCTACCAAACTTCCTTGAATAATGTGTGAATGATTTGCTGAAAAGAGTAAAGCAACTTAGAAATGACTCTGAATGAAAGAACTGAGCGTAGACAGAACAGTTAAATACAGAACAGTTAAATACAGCTTCAATTTTAATTGGTAAGCACTGTTGGCCAGCAAACAGGAGGTAGTTAGAGCTTAGTCTAACTTCTGACAACAGTTTGTTCTTAGCTTGAAATCTGCATTATATTTTGTTAATTCTTGCTAAGTGGACTATTTATGAAACTGTATGGGAGACATCTGAATGCTGTATTACACATATATTTGACGGACGGTGATATCTTTTAAACAAAATAGAATAAAAAAAAAATCACTGAAATTTCAGAAGGCTTAGTTTCATCAGTTCTAGATCATAATAAATGTAGTAAAATGGGAAGAGATGTTCCTAACCAAGAAAAACCTAAAGGGGACTTCATCTGCACTCTCAAAGGCATTATTGAAAAACCTCCCGGTAACAAGACAAAGTTAATAGACTTTGACAGAGAAAGGAAAGAATTCAGTCAAGATTGAAGTGTGTGACAGTGGGAGAGTTGCTCAACTAGGTTAGTGAAGGACTAAAATTTAAATAAATAAGTGCTTATTCTGGATGACGTACTACTCATCAGTGGAGTTCTTTTTTTTTTTTTTTGTTAGGTTCACACCCCCACATGCCTGCTCCCAAGAATAAGTGGCTTTTTGTAACAGTAGTAGAAATTACAATGACATATCCCACTAATTTTATCTGAAGTTTGTGAAGCACGTCGCAGTAGCAATAATTTCTCAACATAAGGTTAATTTTCTTGCCCATATTATGTTCCCATCCAGAAGTGGTCTGACCAAGAAATGGAGCTATAAAGCTATGTTGGCTGATATTATTAATCTTTACTTGTTTTTTCACTTACATCTATCATCAGTGTTTCCATGATTTTGCAGAGGGATCATATCAACCTACAGGAAATGGTTATTTGTTCATTCTCCATTTGTTTACCATTACAAAACACTTTTGGTTGGTTTCATCTTCTCCTTCCCATTTTTTTTTTCTTTTCTCTGGAATTTGTCATATTCCAAAAATTGCCAAGTTTAACAATACTGTATTAGACTTCCACAGGTTATTATCTTATTTTTTTTCTGAGGGGAAATTGTTGGATTTTGTGAAGTTAAGAACACTGAGTTACTTTTAGGTATCTTTCATATTGATTAGCAAGATGGAAAACAATGCTTAACCATAAATTGGGAATGTAGTGTCTTGGATTTGCCCTCATACTAATAGAAAGATTTCTTGTCTTCATCTTAATTTCTGTGTTTCTTCTACCAGTATCAGATCGTTACCTTTGAGGGCTAACAGTGATAATGAGGAAGATCACCAGTACAGAAAACCAGGATACTTTTGGAAGACATTCCAGCGTGTAACTGGTTTCCAAACTTAAGACTGGAGTTAACACTCATGATAATAATATTGTTCTAGGGTAAAATAGCATAAATGAACCCAAAATTGAGTGCAATTTGAATGAGTGTTCCATGACAATGAATGGTTTGAAGCATTCAAAAATTAAGCGAATTCCAAATCACTGCGTGGGCATTTTTAATGGAGTTTAAAACTATAACCTGTGAGAACTAAAGTTTCAGATTTCACTTTTTCTAACAGCTGGCTAAAGCTCTTGGACTGACATGCAAAATCATCCTTGACAACACACAAACTGAAGCAGAGTATAATCAACTTAATTTTTTTCTGTTACTTATAACTCATCTAAGGCTCCTTGTAAACACTGTAAGGCATATTTTACTCTATTGAATGATGGGTATATAGGTGTAGAAGATTTTAAAACCCTTGGGTTTTTTTTTATTTTTTTATTTTTTTTAGGATAAAAGTATCTCAAGGCCCTTCAAACAACTATCATTCACATAATCCTTGTTGTCTTTAAGTTATGATAACATTCCTTCTTGTCACATCACACAGATCATAATGAAAGGGAAAGATTAACCACCTGGTTACCAAGGTCCATTTACTACTAAATGATAATAACTGCAAATCAAAGTGAAAGGCATTGCACCCTTTAGCATGGTACATTACAACACTGACTTCACTTAACAGATATGCCCATTATCACCTTAATCCTCAGTGGAGTGTGAGCATGAGAAAACTTGTTCAATCCATAGGTAAGCAGTAATGGTCGTTACTGTATTTTTCTCTTTGCAGTAGATACATTTTCATTAACATTCTGGACTGTTTTTTTGCTTTTTTTTTTTCATTCTGCCTACTCTTGCTTGATTGACACCAGCTTTGTATCTTCTCAGAAGATGGGTGTATCTAAGCACTCAATTTAGCCCTTCAAATGGGTTCCTTCTTTACTTTTTTTATTTTTGTTAAACCAACTTTTTTGAAAGTTGATGTTTCTTTTCTACAGTATTCTCTGAGACTTAAAGCTTTAAGTCCAACAATATTGTTACATCAGTCAAGTGCCAGCAGGAAAGTCCCTTAAAAAAGAAGGGGAACAAAAAATCTATAATCCACCTTGACTAATGTTTGTCAGACCAAAGAAAAGAAAAACTTAGCAAATAGAATTTTTCAGGACTGGAGAAGTAGGGAGGGCAGAAGGGGGATATTTAATAAAGATCAGGAAATTCAGAAGAGCTTGGAAGAGTTTTTTTTTTTTTTTTCCAGATGTTGTAATGTGAGGAGGCCACATGGTAAGTTTATTTGCAGAAATTCCTCTCGCACTGATTTCTGTGTTTTGGAAACAGCTTGTTTTGGTATTTGTTTCCATAAACATTCTCATTTAAATATTTCACGTATATCAACTGCAAATATTTTGAAACAAGGGGCAGTTAGGAAAAGTAAGTTTAAATGTTGTATTAAACATGATGCTTTTCTTCTATCCTGTCCTTTCACAGAAGTGGGCAGATTCCCTTGAAGGTTCTGTTCTTTGTCAGAGTCGGTTGTGTGGATAAAACAAGAGGTGGGTCTGAGCATTAAGCTGAATCCTTCCAGGGGCTGTGTGGGGAAAGAGGACCATTAGCCCCTCTGCTGAGAAATGCAGGAGGGGCAATATGTGCCCTGGCCTGCTGGGGAGTTTGTCGTGTTAGGAGCAGATAAGGGTAATGAGAGAGGGTTAAAAAGACCAGGCATTGCACAAACCCAAGGATGTTGAAGTGAAATGGCTTGGGCTGGTGTTAAGGCTCTTTAACTCTACAGCTAAGTGTGTTTGTGGAACGGAAAATTTACAGAACCATAGTTACCATCTGCTCTAAGTATCCCTTCAGAAACTTTGTTTAATAAACAGGGCTGCAGGCGAAAGGTGCATGCTGTGGGTCTAGTTGCAGAACATAATGACAAAAGAATTATGGACAGCCCTGCCAGACATCCCTGACTTGTACAGCCTGTGTGTTCTGTCCAAATTATCTGTAGGATGTTCTTGGCAGTGCAATTCTCTGCTGTTTCCTGCTCCCTGTGAGCCTTCTAATACTGAGGTATGAGGCCTTGCCTCCAATCAAGAAATGGAAAATTCCACAAATTTCACTTGCTGTGAAAATGTAAAGTTATATATTGTCAAACATTATGACATGACAAAATTAAACAAAAGATAATATAATATCCATTTTCTAGAAATTAAGGTACCACATATTCTAATTTTTCTCCAAATCCTATATTTTATATCACATTATCATAATAGTCCAGAATATTTTAATTAAATTAACTGTTTTATATTATATGATCTCTTTTCTTCAAGGTATTTATTTTAATAATTTAATCAGCAGTCATATGGTAAAATTATTTTCAACTAGCAGCAGAGTCATCTGCATTTAAATTTCAGAGTTAACTTAACTTCAAAATTAGGTGTCTGACAAAAGGCTGCAAATTTTCATCCTTTATTTCTTTAAACTGTAGGTAAAACAAGATCTCTGTGTTCTTTTTGTTTAAGCAACTCTGAATTCTGTTTATCTGGAATAAGTAGCATAGTACCTAGCAGTAGACACTATGCTTTTATCTAAAGCCATGTTAAAAAACAGGCAATGTTGTTTTATTTGAAAAAATGATAGGTAATTATGGAAATAAAGAGAATGTTTGTTAGAACAGATGAGGCAGTGTCACATACATGCACTCAGTCTTTGTTTTCTGAGAAATTGTTTGGGTTTCTCAGAGCATAAATTCTTTGCTTACAAAGTTGTGAGGCTTCTTCAGAAGGATCATCCATTTTTCTAACTTTTTCAAAGAAAAGAGAAATGGAGAAAACTTTGCTGTAAGGTGGGCTTCCAGCATGTTCAATACTGCATACTTTACATGTTTTCTAAAAAAAATAATATCTAAGCCCAAATCAAATAAAAAATAAATGCCACAACTCCTTGGTGCGCAGTTTCCCTCTTCCAGGATATTTCTTCCTTAAGAGGTATTGTAAGATGTCACGTTCTTATGAAAGAGGACAAGAACTTCTATTTATGTTGTTTGCTGGGCTTGGTCTTGAAGGCATATATATATATATATATATGGCATAATATATATTTGATTAGTATTATTTTATGCTGCTTATTCCCGGCTTACAATAAATGTACCTGATGTTGGGCAGCTACTAATTGAAAAACTCAGCACTTAGGAGCCTGTGTATTACCTCAGGAAGCACTGTGCTTTTAAAGTACATGTTCCTACGGTCAGTGGCTGGCCTATCCTCATGACAGGAGGTGGCACATCTTCCTTTCTGAAGAGGTCTATATAGCTGTAGGAAGCGTGATTTGGTGAACTTCTCTTTGTTTATGGATAAGAACAGTGTAAGCCCAAGTGTTCTGAGAGGTTTGGGGACAAGAGGACCTCAAATAGTGTTTTTCTAAGAATTAGAAAAAATAATCTGTGAGTTTGTTTGAATTCTTTATTGAAAATTGTAAATCTGAGAGATAAAGTGTAATTGTGGGAAAAAAAACCTTGTAAAGTATGGCAAAAGGACATAAATTTTAAAACACAGTACTAGTTTTGGAATCCAAAAAGAGTATTGCTGTTGAGTAAACAGTTGTAAAAGAACTCAATATGAGGCGTTATGTTTTTAAGAAGTCTTAGATGCTGAGGCTTAAAAATCATGTGGCAGTGTTCTGTATCTCTCTGAATTAACACGGACAGCACAGATGTCCTGAAATTATATACAATTTGCCCAACATCCAAAGGATTTTGACTTGCTCAGTTTGAAAATCCTACGTGGGCTGATCCTAATTACAGCTACTTTGTCTGTGTTTTCAGTGTTCCTTAGCAATGAATTTTTTTTTTTAAATCCTACCAAGAAGTTGGACATGTTTTTTATTTTACTCTGGTAGCATCTGAGGGCCCCTGGAAAGACATTGTGGAAACCCATAATAACAGGGCTGATGAAAAAAGGTTCATCATAGTGTTTTCACGTTGCTGAACAAAGCTGTTTCTTGACGTCAAGATGGGATGCTGGTGCTGGAAAAGAGAGATTCAGAATACCCCAGAGCCCAGTGTCGATGCTATTCACTGGAGAGATGACATAAGCTCAAATTTCAAGGCTCAAATCAGGCTTTACTTAAACTTCCATTTTCCCTGTGCTGCCTTGAGTGCTGTGACCACTGGGCTGTTACAGGGCAGACCAATGTGTCTTTCTGGCCTTTATACAATTTTGTAATGATCTCAGTTCTGCCCTGATAGAGCAAAGGAAGTGCTAAATTGTCATTATTCCCCCTGTCTCCCCCACGGATAGAATTGTTTTCTAGCCAGCCAATTCCCAATTAGTCTCCTACTGAGAGATTCAGTAACTCGTCAAAGGTCTCTTGTACAGGCAGGAACCGAGCCAGGTTCTGTGTGCCAGTGCTGAATATTAAGCCCACAGCAACTCCTTGTTCATTCCTGTTTCTCTTTCACTGTATGATGTAGTGTATCTGATCATCTACAGTATTGTTCACATTTTCTGAATTAGTAGAACTTTCAAGAACAATTGTTTTTACAGTTATTCTAAAATATTTTTCCCCTGTAAGTATATCAGGATAAAATCTCAGCATTCTTGTAGAACTGGTAATTCCATGCACATCAGTGAAATTAATGTGTTCCTGAAAGCTCATAATATGTTTTTGTATTCAAAGATTTACATTACCTGGATATGGAACGCAACATATTCTCCAGAATAAAACTAGATTCCAAATTCCAGAACTCACAAAACAGTTATATTTAAATGGGAGACAGGGCTTAAAATGCCTCCATCTTATCAATACTTCTCAGTACAATTTGTACTTTCATTGTTTGTCCTTCTTAATAAGGAACTTCATAAATCCTAAGACTTGAATAGATGAATATTTAATTTAAGTAGAATAGTAAACTATCCAAGAGTTGTGTATGCCTGGGGTTATCTGCTGGTTGCTACATCTCTGAAAGTTCACTGTGAAGCACAGATTAAACTACTGAGCATTTATTTAAATGCTATGGCCTGCAAGATAGACTCAGCGGGCAGCTGGAAGGATAGATTTAGATGACTTTAACTTCTGCTTAGAAACACAGCACAAATCTGTATAGTGATTCTTTACGGGTGTGATGGAAATGGAACTTCAATTTGTGTTTTCAAACAGAAATGGATTATATGCAGATAATTTCCAATTCTCCTTCTAGGTACACTTCTCTGATGCGATTGCTGTTAGCACTGTTAATATCTTAGCTTCCTCTCTTACTGTAAAAGCAGGATGCATAATCAAGGAGGACTATTATCTGTCTCAGTCAAAATGACCATTGGAGAGAGAGGTTTCTTTGAGAGAGATGTAGGATGGAAATGTGTTGTGCTTCAGTTCCTCCATGAAAGTGATTGCAGATCTCTTGTTCTGACAGTGCCCTTTCCAAAGGGTGCCAAAAGTCCTTCACCAATTCCTTCACCTGAACAGAAAGGATGGAAAGAGGAGACAGACCTGTGCATAGGGCTGGAGAATATTATTCTCATAGAATGGACTAGACTGACAAAATCTTTAAGAGTTTACAGCTTGCTTCTGGGAAGGTAAAAGAGCAGGGGAAGGCGAAACCTCTGGGATGGGTGTCCTGTTAACACCACAATTGCTTTTCAGTTGAAATGCAGCCATCTCTTGTTTCTTCCTAATCATTAGACAAAAGTATTTAGTAAGTACAGACTACAGGGTGGAGAACTCAGTTTGGAATTACTGGAGGAATTTGCTCATGAAAAAAGTAATTATCTAAGCTGTATTTAGTTAACCCACCAGAATGTGTTCCATAAGCCAAGTTTTGACCACAGTTTCCTAAAACAGTGTACTCTGGTATGCCACTCTCACAGTCTCTACTTCTGCAGTACCTTTTTTTTTTTTTTTTTTTTTTTTTTAAATAAAAAAAAATTTATAAAGACTAGTGTAATGTTATCCTTTTTACTTGTTTGTGTGGTCACGTGAGTTGTAAAGAGTGTTTTTGACAGTTAAGACATTACTTTGGAAACAACATTCTTGGAGGGTATTTTCCTAATGCTTCTTAAAAACAGACTTTTAAGAATAGTTTGATGATTGATATCTTCATAAAAATTTCTTTTCAATGCATCAGTATTAATTGAAAAACATTAGAAGAAAATAAAAAGTATTTATTTTTGATGGTGATAATACACCCTTGCATCTTCCTGGGAGATATCTCAGAGTTAGGGGGACAGTTGCTTTTTAGGAATGTATATTTCAAATGCTTATTTGTACAATCGGATAAAGATTTATCTTTTCCTTAATTTGCTTTCCAGGAGAAAGCTGGAGATGGAAATGATATACAATTTAGGCACTACTTTGATTGTAGATTGTAGTTTTTAATCTTGACCTGAGGATAAATATTTTTTGTGGGCTTGGATAGTTGCTATAATTTAAGACATTGTATTTCAGACCAAAGTTTGCTTCTTTCTATTAGTTTGTTTTAAAAATTGTGAAAGTAAAGCAAACCTCTTTTGTGGGACTAAATAATTCTTTTCTTGTTAATATGAGAAATATCATGTATTCTTTATAGAAGAGCTACAAGAAGTATAATTTAGTTGCTGAGTGGGATTAATCCTTTTTGGATTATGTTAAATGGTGCAATTACAATCACCCTGATTAAAATAGAATAATTCCCTTGATTTAGAATGTAATATTTGTTTTTTTTAAATGTTATCTTAATTTTTCATTTAGATTAATCTGTAAATGAAAGACCACTTTGGAACAAAATCTGCAAGGTTTGTTGTATTGTTGAATTGTCATATCTTAAAAAAAAAAAAGCTTTTTGTTTGAAATTCTTAGAGTTTGCACCAATTTACTCATTGTTTAGAGGTCTCAAAGTCCTTTTGAGTAAACTTACTATTAATAACAAATGAGAAGATGCCCCAGATGAACTGGCAGAGAGTCTGGAGTCTATGTACAGAGTGTATAAACTTAAATGATACATTATTACCCTAATTTTGAATTGTAAGACACTTTGTCCTATGAAGAATGAATGGCCCCTGCCATTGGGGAAATGGGGAAACTGAAGTAAATCTCAGGACTTGGGCAGTAAGAAAACTTTTATCCCTGATGGGTTTGTTTGTTTGTTTGTTTTGGTTTGGTTTTTTGTTTTGTTTTGTTTGTTGAGCTTTTGTTAAAACTTAATAATGTCGTTTACTTCAGAAATCTTTGTAGTCCACTCTTTAATCACACCACCTGATTGGCAGAGGTTGAAGTTTCTACTCTGATTTTATTTTGTTGTATGTGAAGTAAGGGTGGCAGAGAAGCCCTGTAATCAGCAGAACCTGGCTGGGAGGTAAATCCCCTTCAAGGGCTGGCATCTTTGCACTGTCACTGCTTCTCAGTGAGATTACAGGAAAATGACGTTTTGGATGGTTGGTCAACCTTGACAGGTCTGTGGTAGAGCTGGTTACAGAATCTATTGCAGAACCTGAACATTTCTGTTTAATTCTAAACACGGAGACAAGCCAGAGATACTCTATCTGAAACTTGATTTTTTTAACTCGTTACGGTTTCATGCGCATGTCAATATTCTCACCCTGTAATGGTAATCGATAACTAAAGGTAAATTTATATGAAAAATTATACATGAAAATGTTTGTATAAATTGTTCTTTCCTAGGCTTGTATCGTTGCATGATACTTAGTGGCTTGAATTGGATACGATTGCATACTGCATTCTAGGCAAAATATTTTTTTGCCACTATCTGTCTCTGTATTTGCTTTTCAAATTCAATTCTCTATACCAAAGAGTGAGAATGCTATTTAACACAATGATGTTTATTCAGAATACTGATTATATAGCATTGTCTGCCCCCTCCCCTCCTTGAGACACTTAATTCCCTGACAAACTGTAGCAGTAATAAAAATAATAAGCTGTGTCAATAATAGACAGCTGATAGCTTTCATATATGGAAAAATAACTTTTTTCAAGTTCCTTCATCATGATAGACACAGAAATTAGGATTGAAATAAAAAAAAAAAAACTTCAGGGATATTTTCTTTTAAAAAAATGTCTCCTTGCATGTCTTGTGCTAGTTATTTTAGCAGTGTAAATTAAGTGTATTGTTTGTTGTAGATAGCATCTTAATTGATGTTAATGGGAAGTAATTGTATTACAAATAGCTTGCATTATGGTACTAACTTAACATTTACCCTCCAGCTACAAAATTTGTTAGTGTGCTGGGCTGGTATCATACACTCAAATGTTAGTTTTTACTTCAACTGCAGCCTGAAAATAAGGATGAAAAAGTGTGCAAGTTTTTCATTCCCTGCTTCTCTAAGCAAAATTCTTCTCTAACTATATTTAACGCTACCAGGAAATGCTGTTAAGGTGTAGGATCATTGCAGAAAGTACAATTTCCCACTTATGCTGACAATGTGCTCTATGGCAGACAGTGTCATAAGGAAGGAAGATTAAGCTGGCTCCAGTGCAAGTTTAAAATATGCTAGGGCCCTTTGCTTGCAGAGGAACCCCTTTCCAGTCCTCTTCATAAGAATGTTACATGTTACTTTGGTTTCTTCAGGATTTTTTTGTCAGTATGGAAAAGGAGAAAGTATGTAAAGAACTCACCATCTTGTAGTCAAATTATTGCTCTGATATTAGTAGAAGTACTAAGGTACATATGGATTCTTTCCTCTGTATTTCCTGTAAGGAATATATTGTCCGTTGCAGGCCTCATTTCATTCTAACTTCCTCCTGAGCAGGGATGACAAGCCTGCGTGGGAATAAAAGTCTGGAGTTGAGTTTTGGCCAGAAAGGTTATTTTACACTCTGACCCTGCTCTATCCACAGTTCCTCTAGCTCCAAACAGCATTATGTTTCAGAGTTTTCTGGGTTGCTGGGTCCATATCCATAGAATTTGCTGTTTGATGGGCAGCAGCTCCTTATGTGCTTTGTGGAGAGTCTGAAACAGAAAAGCAATTCATGGACCGCTCAGGCAGGCATTTTTCTGTTGAAGGCAGTGCTAACTAGTGAAGTGCTTCCTGAGATGAGTAGTCTTGGTGAAGGGAAGGTTCCCGAACTCACCACAGTTTCTTCCTTGATGCACAGCAGTCATTTCTTGTAGTAAACTTCTATATTTGGAAAGTTTTCCCCAGATAGTTCTGCTGCACCATATTATGGAAGACACAAATTCCAATCCTATGAGGAGAACTCTGCCATGGTACAATTCCATGGCACAGCTGTGTGGGTACAGAGTATCTTATAGCTGAACATTCAATACCTTTGTTTTCACTTAAATCAGAATCATTAGTTGGAAATTGAAGATAATTTATATATCAAAGACTTTTTATATATTCCATTAATCTAGAACTTAAAGTTGTTTTACATCATTCTGTGTTTCCTAGTGCTGATGTAACAGCACTAGGAAAGTAACATAACTATTATTTTATGAACTCCTTCAGAACTATATATTTATTTTCTATGGTTTTCAGACTAGTGTAGTCCTGATTCTTCTTGTGTAGTTGCAGTATGATAAAAACAAAGTAGCAGGCTTGTTTTTGACCTTTATGCATTAATTATGGTGTACATTGGTTTATGTCTTGGAGCTCTTGTACTTAGGGATGAAGTTAGCTTTGGTGGGGAAAATTTGTGAAAGGGTTATCAAGCATTGGAATGGGCTGCCCGGGGAAGTGGTTGAAGCACCATC
>JAOXNG010000042.1:21971945-21985099 GCA_028566535.1 Scolopax minor | reverse complement strand
CATGTAGATAGTTTTCCACTAAAAGAAGGACTTCTGTCATATTCCAGAGATTGTCCTTCATTACAATTTCACGTACTAGGTGCTGTAAAGCAACCATACCTACAGAGAAATAATCTATGTGCCCCTATTATATCTGTTTTCTGGTATTATTTCCATGTGTGCTGAATTCATTGTATGACATAGCTGCTGAGGCACTTTCAGTACATATGGCTGGTTAGAAAATTTATTGTAATAGGAAATTACAAAGGGAGTTTTTGGTGTTGGTTTTATTTTGTTGAAGTCAGAGCCTAACAGTGAAGGGATTTTTTGTGTGTGTTCTCTATGTATTTTTTTAGCATTGTTGGAAGCCCTAGGTGCTTTTTAGACCTATGCCATTAAAAGTGTATTTTCTTCAACTAATTGCACTGACCTAAATCCTCTGTGTATAGAGTGACTGGATTTGGCAGATGGCTTTTCCCCTGCAATTTGCTTAGACAGCCTTGGGCCCACACAATTTAGGAGCCTCATGTTTAAGTTTCATAAGAGGTAAGATTGAAAATTACTGTATTGGTTATTTTTCATGATCAATAAATAACTGAGAGTTCATAAACCACTGGAGTATGCTCTGGGCTGAGCGAGAGTTGAATAAAATGACTCTGTGTTTGTGTAACTTGTTTGATTTAGCTTCATCAGCATCCTGAATGTTTAAATTGAATATTTCTACACTAAATAGAAATCACTAGGTAATCCAACAAAACAGAAAAAGTCAGACAAGTTTGATACCTCTTCCCAGGGGACCTACAAGAAAAGTCTCAGGGCAATAGACTATATTACATAATAGCTGAAAGTGAACTTCTCTCGGGAGCTACAGTCCTAATTCTAAATTCAAGCATAGGAATAGATATTTCAGGTTTTCTTTTTGACATTATCTTATGTGTTGAATTTCCTGATCAATTCTTATTGGGGGGCTCAGGGTGTGTGGCATTTATTAATGTATTAGGGTTTGAGTTAAAGCCCTCAGGAGCCAAAGAAAAAAAAACTTCACCAGGTTGGATGCGCTCTGGGTGAAGTCTTAAAGTCCATGAACCTGGAGCAGAAAAAAGTTAATATTCTTTTCTAATGTAGATTTAAAGAGTATTGTTCTTTGTCTGGCATTATAGCAGTTCGTGTAGCATAGCTCGCTCCAGGTAAGTGACCAGTCATTTGGAGAATCAATTAAACTGAACATAATTTGAAATCTAAGACTCAAAGTTCAGAAGAAGATCTGAATGCTCTTTCTAGTTGATTTTCGTGGGACTGACCTCTTGAATTCTGCAGATAGCTCTGTCAGTCTGTATAGCCTGCTGATGGTACCTGTTGTCCTAAGTCCTATGGGGATTACATTGATTCATGGAGTTAAAAACATAAATTAAAAACCCATACCTGAGGATGTAGAGGACTGAGTTCTCTGAGAACTGGGCACAGTAAGGGAACATGTGATAATACACATCCTAAAAGAATGGATAAAATCATTGTTTTGAATACTGCATTTTACCTGTATGTAAAGAACCTTTGAAACTTCTGCCTTATCTGCTACATAAGAAAATAGAAAGAAAACTTTCCTCTTTAAAAGGCCTGGTCTTTGTGATCTGTAGATGCTGGGAAGAATTAGTCCAAATTTGATCTGGATAGTATTTTCACCAATGAAACTTAATTCTGTAGTTCTGTATTATAAATTTGGAAACTCTCACTGCTTGTAAAAAATCACATTATTTGTGTACTTTTAATGTGGGTCAGGTGGCTCATTTTTTTAACTACTCCTTAAACAGAAGTTTTTTAGAATTTAGTAAGATAATTTGGGATAAGCTATGAAGTTTCTTGAAAGAGGAAAATGTTAAATTTAAACAAACTAACAAACTTAGGTGCGGTATATATGGAGACGTTAAAATATGTGGAGCTTGTTTGTTCCATTATTCATAATGTGTTTGGCCACCTGAGTCATGGTTCCCCTGTTGAGCCATTTAAACAGGACTAAAAAGGGATTCATGATAAATGCTGTAATGGGATATATGAAAACTTAATATAGTTTAAAAAACTTATTTCTTCCTCCTGGCATGTAAATAGTTATACTTTTAAGCAGTGCATTCATCTGACTATTTGTGAAAAGGGAATTCATAAAAGAATTCTTGGAGTTAGAAAAAAATGGGCAGGAGGGAAGGCAGGAAAAGGTCTTTGAACCTGGCCGAGACAAATCATTGTTTGAATGTAAAAGACTTTGTGTACTGTGGTGGAATGTTTTTGTCCACCTGCCTACTCATTCTGGGTTGGCAGAAATAATGTTTTAATCCAGCAGTCTTAGTCCCAACTATGATGTTGCTGTTATCTGTTTTATTTGACATATCACTATTTCTCCACTACACATTTTAATGAAGAAAGCCTTATTATGTATTAGTCACTGTAATATGCTGGTTGCTCTCAAAATAAAGAACCTGACCTCTGACCTTATGGAAAACAAAAGTAATGCGTAAGTTAATGCCTTGAACATCTAGTTTCTGGAGATGTGCTTTTGAACCGCTGGCTTCAGGTCAGGGTAAGTGTGAGGAGGGCTTGGAAGAAGACTGCTGGGTACAGTTACCTAAACAATGCAATCTCTGTCCACAGGGCTGCAAACTCATCCCCAGAGAGACATATATCAGTGAGCTCCCCTTGTCATGCAATTGTTTTATGTTCTTTGGATTATTTTCCTGGAAGACTGATGTCCCTCTCTATTTTACTGTAGAACCTTATCCTTTGCCTTCATCAAAGGCAGAATCTCAGTGAAGTGATGATGAGTAACAAATATCATATATTTGATTAAGTTTTCACAACTTTACTTTTTCACTTCTGAATATGAAAGAATAATAAAATACATACATGTTTTCAGAATCTGGAATGCTATATATCTAAACTGTGTGGAAAATCTTACTGTTTTGAAAGTGCTTCAGAAATATTGTTGCATTGGCAATATTTTTTGTGATATTTATAGAGACCACGGGTAAGTAGAAACACTCTTGGAAGTCCTGAAATTCAGTGAGAATTCACTTGTTCTTAGTATCTCCACTAAAACGTTCCAGCAAGAGCAACAAAGGCTCCAGCCTGTTAGAGTCAGTTCAGCAACACATTTTGATAAAAGGTACCGCCAATAGAGACTAGTTTTATGTTATATTATTGAGCCTGAAGTCAATAGAGCAGTACTAGAACAAGTCTACAATTTCACTCTGTTACTCTGTCAGGATCATTATAGTGACAACTATGATTCAAGGACAGAAGATTTCATGTACCCTTAGCTATTTCCACAGCTGTGTATAACTGATGCCAGCATAAAATGCTGTAGACTTAAGGATGGTCTTCTGTTCTTACCCACGCTAATTCATGCATTGCTAAATTAGGAAAAATTGGTCAGTGATAACCTTCATAAAAAAGCAGTAATTGTATAAAGAGTGTAAGATAGTGCTATACACATACTATTTAACTGATATATTTCCAATGTAGTTAAGCATATGTTATGGTTTTTCTAGAAAAATATTATATATATAATAGCAAAAACTATTTGCTGAAACTCATTCCTCTGATTGAACTTTGTATAAAATCAATTTTATTTTGCAAATCAGTTACTACAAAGTGCTATAAGTATTGGCAACATTTAATTTTTCACTGCCCTTAGGACAAAAGTGCGAATGAGAATGAAGATAAGTAGGATAGTCTTGTGAGTAAGGCTAGACGAAGATGAGACCTCAGACCTTTTGCATTGAAAGCCCTGAGTTTGCCATACAATCATGTTTAATTTCAGTCCTTTTGGCTCTTAAGATCCTAAGCTTTCGGTAGAAAAGGCCAGGTACAGTGAGGCTCGTCGTAATTTCCAGATGCAAGTGAAATATTACTGAATGAGAATTGTCTAGAGCTGAAAAGTTGAAGGAAAATATTAAAATTAGCCAAAAGCAGTGATTGGTACAAAGACAGTTGTTGTCAGGTGAGTTCCAGGACTTTGGAGTGTTACCTGTTCTTTTTTCTTTTTCTCAGGATGTCCCATTCACAGTCTGAATTGAGGGTTTCAGAAGGCACACCGATGAAAAGCTCAGTGACCTTTGAGTATGGAGGGTGTTCATACATCTGGAACATTAGTCAAAACAGGTTCTCTGGCTATTATAAAAATAGGCTGACCACTTCACAACTAGGTAGATGAATTTTAATATCTGCCTGTGTGTTCCTATGATGTGCACTTTTTAAATTTAATTTTTTTTTCATTAGAAAAGTTTGCCACTTTTTCCCAGCCTGGACCATAGATGCAAATTTGCCTTTCTGACGTGCAGAAATACTGAAGTGGCTGACAGCAGTGCAAGAAAGCCATAGAGAGATCACGTGGTACAGCAAGTGGCTTTCATCTCTGAGGCAAGGGGATGCTTTTAGTTAACTAAATTCCTCCAGGTCCAACTCAAAGTCTAAGCTTCCTGTCCATCAATAGGAACTAGCAGTGTGAAGGTTGTAAAGTACTACCATTACATGCAGATCAAACATACCCTTGCTCAGAGCAATCTAGACTTTTCTGCCTCTTTTTTTTTTCCCTCTAGACATAGATTAAGCATACTTGTTATAACAGCTTTTGGTTTTCTTGGTAAGGATATTACTAGATCAGCATATGTATTTTTGCTTACTAGAAAGAAAATGCTTTTTTCCTTCAAAGAAAAATGCTCTTTGTTTTATAATTTTGCAAGCTTGCCAAGGAATATATGTGCTTGTGGATATATATCGTAAATGTATCAAGAAAATGTATGCAAAATATTTACTGCTCATGTAGAAATGCTTCATGTACCTCCTAGTAGAACAAAAGCATTTTTCAGTTTTCTGGGCTGCATGATATGAAAGTATGAATTCATTATAATGCAGAATTAAAAAAAAACAAAGAGCTGAAGTAGTGGAGAACTTTTTAGGCTATATATATATTTAGGTGAAAACAATTCATAGGAAGCGAAGGATTTTGAGGCTTGATCATAAATATTACACCCATGTGGTGCATTGCAATCCTTTTGCAGTGCAGCATGCATCTATTAATAATGTATGAATTATATGTAATTTACATTCTGGGGCTTCCTCCTGGAATAGCTGGAATTACTGACTAACTTCTGCTTACAGTTGTGAGAGTTTGCAATGCTCACACAAAGAAGGTGTGAGGCTCCAGTGGCGACAGAATTTGCTGTGTGTTGCTCTCCCACTTGGGCTTCTCAAGGTCTTTTCTCTGGGTCTTGCATTGGCACTGTTATCAACATGCAGTACAAAAGGTTCTCCAAGGTTAATAGAGATTGGATTTGTTGGAAGTTTAAAACAGTAATTTTTTTTTTTTAAATATTCACCATAAGTGGTGTTAATTGAATTTGTAGTTGGTTGTGGCTTTGGTGTTTTGATTTTTGGGGATTGAGAAGGCCTGCCATTAAGTATTTGAGTGATTTCTTTACAGAAGAATTGCTTTCCTTTTAGTGGACACTTGCAGTGCACCGTTCCCTTTAATAGGATAATGTTTGCCATCCACTGAGAACACTTTTTACCAAATCTATCTTAA
Organism: Scolopax minor; assembly: GCA_028566535.1. Classification (NCBI taxonomy): domain Eukaryota; kingdom Metazoa; phylum Chordata; class Aves; order Charadriiformes; family Scolopacidae; genus Scolopax; species Scolopax minor. Next base: position 21,979,548 of record JAOXNG010000042.1, on the reverse strand, counting down.
GAAAGAAGTTTTGTGCTGTTGAAATTTATGCATAGTCTGTGCACAGACCCCATTGTCTCTACAAAAAGTGTAACAGATGCAAGGTTACTACTAGGCCGTGAAAGCCTCAGAAGCCCTCAGAAACCCCATAGCTGAGTCAGGAAAGCTGCTAAAGTAAAGTCTTTAACCTACTAAGCAGCGTTAGGCAGGTACCGTGTTAATTAACCTTGTCTAAACAGTGGTGGAGTATGCTGAGGAGAAATGCTATCAGAAATACATGTGTCAGAAATGGTTATGTGATCTCAGAAATGCTCAAAACTCTGAAGTAGATTTCCTTTATATTTTCTTTCACAGTCCTGTAATAATAACTCTTTTGTTAAGATTTTGTTAACAGGGAATAGGGGAAAGAACTGATATATTATGAAGAAGAGTTAATTCACTTTGTTTTTTACATCTCATGCTATGAAATGTTAATTCTAGTGCTGAAGTTTTTTTAAGAACCCTGCACTACAATGCAAAACTACAGTAAAAGTGAAAAAGTTACATTGATTGTAACAGACTGAATTCAGTCAGTTAAATTTCAGTCATTGTAGTTAAATTTCTTACCGGCACGGGTAGGGCTTAGACTGACTTAGATCTGGCAACAATTCATATGTGATAGCTAATAGACTGAATAGTAGGGTAGCTTTAGAAAACAAAATGAAACTATTGTTAACTGAGAGGTAAGGAAAATGACTGGCTTTTGGTTGACACCATAAGGCCACATATTGAAGAAAGAAATTAAACAACTCTTTCAGAAGTTGGGAGGTACTCATTATGAAGTATCAAAAGGAGGGTGCACTGAGACATGCACAGTCTGTGATACGAAACTATTTCTTTCTATGTATGTTTTCTGATACCGTAGGTGACTACTGTTGTTAGAGGCCCTCCACCAGAGCCAGGTGTGAGCTGTTTGGTCCTATGTCACCACAACCCTGACCACTAATCAGTGTAATCCACGGTGTCAGCATGAAAACAACCTGCCCTTTATTTTGTTTTCTTCAGACAATTGAGATCAAACAGTTGAAGTCAGTTATGTGGCAGGAAACAACAACTCCAAAACAGTGAATGTTGCTAAAACAGAAAGGTATAGCCTTCTCCATATGTAACTTCTTCATTCATGAAAAGTGTATTCCTCTAACTGTGCCTGAGGCTGCATGGGCTGCATTCAGCAGCCTGTCCACATTAGGAGCATCTTCTATGTCAGTGAGGAGTTTCCTAACATTGATGTTACCTGTGAATGTGCTATTGATGAAATACTACCCCATCACCCCTGCAATAACCTTCTGCTCCATGAAGACTTGTCCAAATTGCAGTCCAGCAAATGTTTATTTCCTGCCGGTTTGCCTGTGTGTCTCAGGGTAGTGCTGCTGCGCTGTGAGCCATTATCATTGCTCTCCCTGAAGAGCTCCTTAGAGCTGTTCCTCTCATTTCCACTGACAACTGCTTTGTTAGGAAGGGATTCCTCTATCCAAGCCGAACACCCAGACTGTGTTCTGAAATATGAAAGAACGGGGGATGTGAAATAGTTGAAAAATCTTACAAAATATTTTTTACCAGTATTACTGCTTTTATAGATAGATGCACCGATGCTTTTATTATTTGCTTGTCTGTGTTCTAGTGTTGCTAGTGGTCAGGTTACTGATCCTGATTAGGAAGCATCTCTTTATGCTATATTTGTTAAATTTGCAAATGATTAGGAGAACTGTCTTTGGGAAATATATATAATCTTGTGTTTCAGAAATTATAGATGACATATGGTGGCAATTGGCAATAAATTCAGAACTTAAATAAATCCAAGCCATACTAAACTTGTAATTAATAAGAAGTGCTCTCATGAGATACTGTTACACTGCTTCCTTCAAAATATAGCACTTCCTTCAAAACATGATGCTTCTTCCAAGATGATAAGTCATGCATTTACTGTACTTTTATCGAAACAGTTCCCAAGGGGTTTTAACACAGTCTTTCAGAGAGATTGTGGAGACAGTAAACCTGATTCTCCTCTATGTCAGAATGAAACCCAGGACCCATCTAAAGTCAAGAGATTACACAGGTAAAAATTGTTATGAAGGAAGAAGAAATGCAAGTAATATATAGACATAAATGTATATTGTTTGGGATAGCACTCAGAGAATAACTAAATAAGAAACAGCTGCCTTGGGATATATGGCCACATCAGGAGCTGTGATTAACTAACTTTGGCTAAATCATATGCAGTTGAGAACAGAGAAATGCTAAAAGCTCTTACACTGAAAAATTAAAAGCAAACAACAATGATTAGGCATGTGTGTTGTATCTAAATGTAGTAAAAATGGGTTGCGTTTTTTCAATTAAGCCAAAACTAAACAGTTTGTGTGACACTACTTTCAGATAGGAAAAATGCTATTTCTGATGGGTACAATAAAATTTAGATGAATGAAAGAATTGATTTAAGTCATCCTTTGTCTTACATATGTGCATAAATTAAGGCATGATGAAATCTTTTGGTAATTCATTCTGGCCATGAAAATGTTTCTTTGGGTTTCTTTCTGGAGAGAGATCAAAAAACAGTTATTTCACAGGAATAATGATTTCATATTGGACCACACGGTAAACCAAGACTTATATAAAAATAAGTCCAACATGCAGACCATTTTGTATTTCCATATAAAGACATCAGACTATAGTTCGTCCTACACATGTGGAAGGTATCCATTGGTCATTTTGCTGCTGTTGAGATGGATAGAGCCTTGTCTACTGGACGCTGAATGGAGTTCTTGTACTGACAATTCTTCACAAACCTTTGTAGTGAGCTGGTCATGTTTTTGGAGTAGACAGAATGATGAGCAGAGCCATTTTGTCCCATATTCTTGTGGGTTTGCATAGATGGTCTTGTTGCACTATTCCATATTCTACTCTCTTGGACTTGAGATGAGCAACCAGCTCTTTGCTTTGAGCAAGATTTTTTCTGGTAGATCACCAACATCCTCTCTTCCTACCTCTGTCTCTAGTCAGTCTGCAGTATGAGTGTGTATCTGAATTGCCTAACACACATAAATCATGTCTTAAGGTCATCTTTATTACTTGCTTCTGCTTTCTTAGGAAGTGCATCATCAATCAGTGTTTGTGAGCCTGCATCCCTGTCATCCTTGTGGCTGGCTTGTGTGACTGGTGTTAATGCTACAGGCAGAGAATGAGGGAGCCCGGATTTAGAAAAGCAAAGAGTAAAGCCATGAAGGAGAACTCATACAAATTCTGCTGATGGAGTGGAAAGAAACTTAAGCAAGTAGCAGGAGTGTTGTCAGATCAATGATGTCCTTGCAGTTTTTCCACTCTCTCTCTGCTAGAGATATTGTACTTGAAATAAGCCCCAGGCAAAGTAGAAGTGGTGCTGAGGAAGCATGCTGTGCTAATGGGCATTTTCAGTGCTTTTCTTTGTCGCTGTTTTTAGTATGTTATGAACTGACTCTGTATACAACTATTTCTTAGATTCTGTCCAATTCCTGATACAGCATTGGTTTACTCCTGAGAAGACTGTGTTTTAACTTGGACAGGTGATAACCAGCAAGTGGACATTAGGTGCACAGTTATGTGTTAAACTGCCCAAAGGCCAATGAGAAATTTGACTTCTTTTTACTTTTGGATCCAGAAAATTTGGGAAAGCATCCTTATTGTGGAATGGCCTAACAGCACAAGTCTCGCTCCTGGAGTGCAGAACTGGTACATGTAGGAGAGGTAACTGGCTGTATCTCATTCTATCAGTGATCAGTCTCTATCTTACCAAAATCAATTGGTTCATTGAATCCTGGAAAATATTGTTTGCCTTCTAAAAATGCGCTTGTGTGGATAGAGTTGCAGTACTCACCTTCCTCTAAGTTTGCTTTTGTATCACCTCAGGCTATGTTCTGTCAGATATTATTAAATTAAATCCAATACAGAAGTTTGGGCTCAGCCAGTGTTATGATAAGAGGTGGTAAAAGAAAACTCTTATAGGAAGAAGTATAGGTAATTTTGAGCCTTTTCCTCTGAAAGAGTTCTCATTCGTTCCTCCTTACACTGATGCTAACTAGCACTTTGCTTTTGATTTTTTAATAAGACAAAATCTATCTGGAATATTGCAATAGTTCTCAATTAATATTTTATTTCCAATTAACTTGTTTTCTTTGCTCATATCCCCATTTTATGTTCATTTACCAGAAGTTGTCTCTTAAAGCCCGATTGCTTTTGTTTTTGCAAAATGTGAAATATCGTTGTTAGATTTCTATTGAATGAATATTTGAGGAAACTCAAAAAAAAAATAACTTTGGTTAGGAGAAGCATCAAAAGACTTGGAAAATCTTGTAAATCTTATCAAACTTGTCTAAGATTCTTGTGCCCTGTTGTATTCCTGCACTGTGGAAAAATCTTGTTACAAAATTACAGAGCTAGGAAGAAAAATCTCGAGGCAGCTTCTCTGAGATGTTTCTTATAGGTCTTGCTCCAAATCAAGAAGTATATACAATCTTTTGAAGGTATTTTTGGCACCTTGACTTGATGATCCTTGCCAGAGCCCAGAAGTGCATGAAAATGAATAACAAAAATAAACTGTGTTAATTGGACAAGTCACAGTTTTCAAATCTGTCTGATTTGAATCTTCGGAAAATAGTTGTTTTTTTATTTTCAGGGTTTCCCTTCTCTGTTTTGTGGCCTCTCCTCCTCTTCTAAGATTTATTTATAGAGATGCTTTTAACTTTTTCTACTATAATAACACGTTGATGTTGATTCAGTTACTATGCATTTTGATTGAAGAATTCCCCAATATTCATCAAAATTATTTGGACCATCTTTCAAGTGTCAAAAAGAGTACTTACAGTGGTAGCACTTATGGATATATTGAGAGTGACTGACTAATGTTCATACTATTTGAATGATTTCTTGCTTCCCAATCCACTAGCATCCACATTTTCGGCATGAACAAAGGTGCCTGAAGTCTCAAGAAGGAGAGACTTTTGGCTGCCATTTCCCTCAATGATTCTACTTTGAGTGCATTTCCATTCAACAGGGAAAGAGAAACTGTGTAAGACTTGATGTCACATCTTATTAATTCAGGAGCACAGAGAAGGAATTCTGTCCATGCAGAAGTCTCAGTGTGTAGTTCCACCAATGGTAAGACAACTAAGGTAAAAGAAAACTGGTACTGAGCAAGAATGTCAAACAAATAAAAAAGGTAAATTCACATTTATCCATCAACTATACTGTGAAATATATATCAACTATACTGTGAAAAAAGTAGTATCTTACTCGTTTTTGAAATTGCCATGAAGTGTTTGTTACTGACTGGGAGGGGTTCATTGATTTCACACAATTAAAATTTGGCTCAGGAGAAGATAAAGAATAGCTTGGAAAAAATACAAACTATGAGCAAGCTGTCACTTATTCTTACATGTTAGTTTGCATCTTTGCTGCATAGGAAGGTTGAAACTAAGGAACATATTCTTTAATAGAGTGCAAATCTTATTTTAGAATTTAGATTAATTATTCTTTGTAAAATAACACAGTATGTGTTTTAAAATGTCTAAGTGAAATAATTTAAAGTTATTAACTTGATTCAGTAACCAGAATTAAGTATTACTGAAACTATGTCAAGCATTCTGGACTTTTTTCTTTTCATTACACAGAGAAAGGCTTGTGCCAGCAAATAGGGAGCTTCTTTTCTTGCCAGGCAATATCACATTGGTCATTTGAACTCGAGGACTTAATGTTGGTGTTTTTTTATAAATGATCTTTGTATCAGATTATTTACTTTAAGAGGTATAAATGCAAGACACTGACCTGCTAAATATAGTCGTGGAACTGAAGTTGACTACTCTCGTTTTCAGAAGCTGAGCTCTTGATCTTTGTCCTCACCTTAAGATTTAACTTTGTATTTTAGGATGCATATTTTGTTTGTTTCAAATAGATAGACTTAAATATAGCCTTCAGCAACCTTTGGAAATGATATGTCTTCTGGGTCTTTCTAAACTGTTCTTTCTGGTTTTGAGTATGTTATCATTTTAATCACTACTCCAGTTAAGATGTTTTGACTTTCAGCAACATGACCTTCTGTAATCAAAGTTGCTTGTATGTCTGTTGTTAACTCACCTGATGCTGCAGTAGTCCTCATGCCTTGTCTCCAGCACCCAGCAAGGCAGCATTGGGAGAAGGAATGTATTAATCTCACAACTCTGTCTTGGTTGCAGTTTCTGTTTCAACGTCTCCCTTTTTTCAGTCTCTTATCAAAGTTGTTGTTCTCTTTCCAGATTTGTTCCTAAGCCTGTAAGCACTTAAGCATCTGAGTATTGTTTCATACTGGTGGGACTGCTGACTCAGGTCTACACGACTGCAGGGGGAGTGCTCAGGGAGGAAGAAAGCGTGTGTGTTCAACTGCTGGCAGAATCATAATTTATAGAGTCAGCATTTATACTCCATATTGTTGAAGGCACAAATGTGAAGTCTTTTAGGTACCTACAGGTAGTACTGGCTCTGCAGTCAGAGACGGCTGATTCCCTTAGAGGTCTCACAAAAGCACTGTTTCCATCTTCATGCACTTTTCAAAATCTGACAAAGTGTCCTTTCTTTAAAGAGCTAAAAATGTCAAAAGGAGCAGGAAAGTGTCAGGCTGAGTCAAGAGACAGGACAGAGTGCCTGTGTGTGACTTTGTATACAAAGGTGATGAACTGCAGATGTTTAGGCCTGACATCAGGGCAGTATTATAGCTACCTTCGTTCCTCTGAACCAACCAGATGTTATATCCTTCTCTTTTTTTTTTAAATTCTCATCCTACAACTTAATTTTTGCCCACTCTTTAGTTCTGTACTTGGATCGGAGAATTATATTTTTGTGTTCTATTTAGCAGTGAGGGGTTTTTGCACCTTGATTGCTGCATTGTGCAAAGGAAATCTCCCCTTTCCTTCTGTTCAGAGTAATTGAAGAGAACTCCTTGAGCCAGCAGAAAGTGATAGAATCCATTACATGCGGGAAGTCAGGAAAGCTTACATGTACTAATACAGGGGAAACTACTCTGAATGAGAGATTTGCATATGTGAAATGGATGATAAAATCAATAGTCTAACCCATGAAATTATAAATGAGATCAGATGATTTGGAAGAAAACAAGGCAAGATTCACATTGACATGACTTTTGGTCAGAAGGCAGAAAGTGCTTACATTACTGTGTTTTAATAAAGTACTACCAACAGGTCAGTCCAAATAATCCCTCTGCACATGTGCTCTTCACTAACTCTCAGTTGTGAAACAGGCCATGTTAGATTAAATGATCATAAAGTATACTCTTAAAAGTTGTTTATCTTGCTGAAGGGTGTGGGTTAAGATCTTGACTCACTGCTGTTACTCAGCTACAGATATTCATCTCCAAATGTTTGTAAAGTTATGTTTGTTTGTTGGTTTTTTTTTTTTTTTTTTTTTTAATCCAAAATTTAAAATCAATTGCAAGAGTGGTGTCAGCAGTTCTGCTGTAAAACCAGTTTTCAGCCACTCAGATTTTTAGTTAGTACGTCTCCATCCTTAAACCAGGACACTGGTCTGTCTAGAACTGTACAAACTCGTCACCCTACGGGATGGCACT
>JAOXNG010000042.1:21959950-21971314 GCA_028566535.1 Scolopax minor | reverse complement strand
GGTCTGTCTAGAACTGTACAAACTCGTCACCCTACGGGATGGCACTAGTCCAGTGGCAGAATTTCTAGGGTTGAATTTTTAATATATTTTCTTAAAATTATTTCAGACACCACTGAGTTGCAATCATCTATTAGTTTTCCTTTGTGACAGTAGCAGTTCTGCAGATGTTGAACTGCTTTTACTGGAATATTTTTCAAACTTAAAACATTTGATGTTCTTTTTTAGATGAGTGTGTGAAATTTATTGTCTGCATTTCACCTTCTTTTCTGAAATCTACTTAAAAGCACACAATGATACAAGACCATATTTTAAATCAGTGATTGAGTTGTGAAATATATTTCTCTTTAGATTTTGAAACATAACTGGTTGCTTAAAAGATCCAAGTTCTACATAAAGTATGTTGTAGACATTGGAGTAAAGGCAATTTGGATTTCTAAAGCCTCCCACTAAATTGGGAGTTGATGTTTTTTTGTCTCTTGTTTTCTTCTGGAGGGAAAAACTAAGATTTGCAATAAGAAAACACACAGGGATTTTTTTCTGTCGGAAGGAAGACTTCCCACTGTGCACAGCAGTGGTATTACTGTCATATTGATTCCTGAAGTTCATCAAAGCGTACCAGACTATGAGGAGCAGAGAAATGAGGAGTGGAAGATGCCGTGCTTAGAGTGCTGACAGTTTAGTTAAGGACATGCTTGTGTCACCAGCCAAAGGCACTTGTATGCTTACTTCCACTCATGCTCAAAGCCCTGTAGCTGGTATAGAAGCTGAGAACTATAGCACAGAACTGTAAATTAGCATAGTGCTGAGCCTGAACTAATAAAAAGTCCAGTTAACATTTCAGTTATCCTCATAGGTGATAGGATATGTATACGTTTGTGGATGAATGGGACATGTAAGGGAGTACAAAAATGATATTTTCAAGCTCTTCTTTTGGTAATAAATATTCAACTTTAAAGAAAACAGCACTGGTTAAGAAGAACTGCTGCCTCTCTAAAGCTGCGTCGAAGACAAGTCCAGTTGAAAACTCAGGTTGACTTAAGTTTTGTAGCTAAGGTTTACATTTTCTTTAAAGTGAGATTCCCATTCCCCATGTCAGGGTTATCACAGTGATAGCCTTTGAAATAATCAGACCACTTACCAATGGATGGGTGTCCAGAAGTTTGACAGTCTCTGCATTGATCCTGCTCTTGCATGAAAATGGCTTTATCAAGCCTATAATTAGAAATGAAATAGTCTTAAATGGTTTCCACACAGCTTGACTTTCAAAGAGGTTCCAGTTTCACATAACTTCATATAAACAGAGAATCAGAAGATATAACCAGATACCACAGTTCCTGCTTACTAATTGCCATAAAGCAGAGCCATCTGCTTTATACAAAGTCTAGGTTAGGTAATCCTTCTAAACGGTGACCTCTGGGGCTCCGTGGAACTTGTTCTTGATTAAATAAAACCTTCTTAGGAAGTTATTGGGAAACTTGGTGCAGGTTCAGTCTGAGTAGAGAATGTAACTGATTGGATTTCTGTATAATCTTAAGCAGACAGTTCTAAACTAGTCTATCTTTTGAGCTTCCTTTTTTCTTAACTGTTAATCTTTCATAGCAATTCAAGGTACAAATGAATTATTTCAGTTTTTTAAGTGATTCCTCATAAAAGATGAATTAGATGACAAATGAATGATTTAAACAGAAAATCATGACAGTTAAAGACAAAGTACAGTGACTGAATGGTTTATCAGCCTAAGCCAAGCTCAAACTCTGGGCTGGGGAGGACGATGTGCATCCTCCATTTTGTGCTGTTGCCTGATTTTTTTTAGAGAGCAAACACAACAGTGCTGTGGGGTGCTAGACATGAATGGAGCAAGGTAAATATGATTGCTGCTCAGAAAATAAAGTTGAATACTTGTAATTCCTCATTACTATTTAATTACTAGCAAGGCTCATATCATGGATGCTTTCAAGCTTGTCTTTTTTTCATTATATACTTTATTTAAATATTTGATCCATTAAATGAAAATAGTTACTGTGATTAAATAATCAGTTCCTCTTCTCTAGTTTTATTTTGGCATTGGTGACTATTATTTTTGGCTATCTATCTTTGGCAGGCACTTGCCAATTATTCACTGCCAGATTAAAAATAGAAGTATTAGTGCCAAAGCAAATAATCCATTATTTTGCAGTTTTACAGGGCTTTCCAGTTGAGGATCATAACATATTTTGTAACCACTAATGAATTTAGCCACTTACCACCCACCAAAAGTTTGTATTCCTGCATTAGGGATGAGAAAGATAATGTATATACTGCAGCATGGCATGATCCACCTTTTCCTTGTGCTGGTGTAAGTTAACATTGATGGAAGACACCAGAATGCACGACACATTAGAACTGAGTCTTCTCATATGAATTGTGAGAGCCTGGGCTGCCAATCCAGACAAATGCACAAAGGCTGGAGAGAGACCATGCTCTACCTGGTCCATGATCTCCCACTGCTATAGGAGACAAAGAAAAGCCAAACTGTAACTGTATTTTTTCTCAAAGAAAATGTATCCATTCACAGGGTGTTGCATTAACGAAATACATTAATATTTTGATACTGAGGGTATTTTGAACTTTCATGGCTCCCTTCTGATTTTGTGGAAGAGCAAGAGAGGAAGTCAGTCGTGGTGGATGACCCAATTATCTTGATTGTTTAAACTTCATTATGGTATTACTGATCCACTCAGCAGTTGATGCAGTCAGATGTCCTCATATTGAGTGTGGTCTCTGCAGCCACTTTTGTGTCCTTAACAGAATTTTGTGAAGTAGTGCTGTAGTGGAGAAGAGCCTCTTACTGAACTAGGTGATCCCCCATGTCTAAGGATGTCTTCTACTTTTAACATATCTCTTTGAACATACCCTTCTAGCATCAGGATTATAAGTCTGAACAATACCCTCAAAGGTTGTGGCATGTTCATGCCTTTGAATATGCTCTTTAGAGTTGCGCTGGCACAAAAGCCTCTCTCTGCACCCCATGTTGCTGTTCAGCTGAAGGTTTTTCCTTTCCCAGCTGCAGTGTATAATAGGGCCACTCCAAATCCCAAAGGGATACTGATATTTGGGGAAGTGGGTCTCTGGTTCTAGGTTTTGTTCCTCATTTGTAGCCCAATATACAGTTATGATGAGACTCTAACATTCTTTGTTCTCAGTTGCTGAAGGGACTGATATCACTGATTATATAATGGCCCTCTGTTGGCTGTGATGTGAAGACTTCATCTCTGTGCATCTTTCAAACTACAGAGGCCATTTTTACTGTGGGAATCTCCTTACATACACTTGATCGCTATGTGTAAAGCATCGAGTACCTTAAGTGCCATTAAGTGCAGAACTTTGCTGAATTGGACTGTCTGCGTCATTTTATTAAATAAAGAGACATCTGAAATCTGATATCTAATATATTCTGTGAGCAGAGCAGCAGTTGGGGGCAAAGGCAGTTTTCCTTGAAATTCAAAGTGCAGTAGCTCAGAGACAGCCATCTGTATGTATTTAGGGAATCTGAAATTACCTGAATGCCTGGCAATTTTTTTGTAATTATCTCAGAAATGAATTATGATATTTCACAGATAATTCTCTAGACCTTTCATTTCTACTTTGATAAAACTGGCTGAAAATCTGTTACCTGTTTTACTCCTTGCTGGGATTAAAAAAATTCCACAAACAAATGAACAAAAAAGCTTTCTTTGAACAATCTTGTTGGAAATTAAGTGTGTGCTTCTGTGAGTGACAATTCAAATTCAAACAAGGGAGTCCTGAAATTTACTACAACAGCTTCACTGAAAAATATTCCATCACTCAGATTGAAAGTAGGCAAAAATGATAAAAACATTTAGAAGAAACAGCAGTGGCAGAGCATGATTTTTTAGCTATTTGTGGAAAGCAGATGCTTCTCTTTGACATGGCCTCAAAATGCAGGATATTCTGAAGGTGGATCTGCTCATTCAGATTGTTCCCTACAGCGACTTTTTCAGGGGAATACTGAATAGCATGGTTATTTGGGAGAATTATTTATTTAGAGCTAATGAGAAATCTCTCTCCTAGGCAGTCACACAATTGCTAAATAACAGTTGACTTTAACTCCTGAGTGCTTATTTCCAAATAGTCAATATAGAATGGCAAGAATAACATGGGAACATGAGTTTGATTTTATATTTATAGGTTGATTTTTGGGTAACTAAAGAGATGCAAATCGCTGCATCTCTTTAGTTACCCAAATGCTGAAGTCACTTCTGCTTTGAAAATCTCTCTTTACAGAGACAAAGCTGAATAGCATGTCACCAGAATACTATCTTCTAATTTCAGAAATAGGAAAATTGAAAAAGTCCTAGTATTTGGGTATTCCTGATTCCTCCTGGCTTAACTTTTGTTCTGGCAACTGCAAATGACTGCGATGATCATCCCCCATCCCTCCTGGAACTCAGCATTGTAGGAATTGCAGCTGGTTTCAGCACGGACCCCTGCATTAGAACTTTTGTGCCTGAGAGACTGTATTTGGCAGCATGAGAGTAATATGGTTTCTTTATTTGATTTTGCATTTGATTGATTCCTTTTAATGCAATTTATTTTCTTTCTTGTGGTTTAGCTGTACTTCTTGCTGATGGCAGCAATATCAATCTGTACGTCTTGTCAGCTCTGGCTGATTTATATAATTTTTTAAATGTTTTTTGAATGAATGTTGATTACTGTGTCCATATTCTTTAGTCTGGATAGTATATTAATTTTAAATTTCTAGCAGCTCTAAAGAATGTGGTAAAATATTGTAGCTGGATGAGGGCACAGTTGCAGACAGAACAGTTCAAGTCTCAGGGTTATACCATGCAGTTACCTAACCTTTGCACTTGCAGTTACGTGACTTTGAAGACATACACTTATCTCTGTGCCACAGTGCCTACTGGCTGGTTCACAGCTTTCCCCCCGGCATCTGTACTTTGCTGTGGACCCTGCCTGAGTTTCCATAACCCACAAGGCAGGGCAAGTTTTGCTCTGCATGCAGAGACTGGTTACTTCTCAGAGAATCCCCCTACCTCAACCCACCAGGATCTGCAGGTGTTGACTACTTGAATGCGTTGTGTTGGTCTGAATGCAGCCTTGCCTGTCTTCAGGCAGAGGAACACATAAATAATTTGCATTAAGGGAGTTTCTCCAATTAGATCTTTGAAGTTCTCTGAAGCCAGTTTGTAATCTAAACTAAGAGTTTTATGATGTGACAGGACAATGTTGAAAAGCTTTCTGGCAACATTACGTGGTTTTTTTCCACAATATTTTTATAGTAGGAAGTATTAATTATTTTTTCTCTAATGGAAAATTTATATGTTCATACCATTTTTTCTTATTTATTCTTGGCCTTCCTTGCCCATCTCTGTTAAAAATCAGGGGTCAGTCACTAGCCCTGGAGATAATTTTGACTGCAAGATTTATTTGTGGGAAAATGTAATGACAGGAGTCTGAGTGCATCCGTTAGTGTTTCAAACAGCCTGATTTTCTTTCCTCGTTATTTTAGCAAAATTCTGTGACTTCCTGTCTACCCAGAATAGCAAATTTTTTTCTGGTGGTGTTCTTGAAGAGTCTAAAGATAATGTCTTGAGTAGCTTTTTGATCATATTGGTAGTTCTGTCATGGGATCCCAGGCATTACTTGAATTTCTGAACTGCAGAAATTGTGCAGATGAGTGCAAGGTCAGCATTGCAGTGAACTCATCAGCCGTTCAATGGGAGGTACCAGAAAGCGGATTGCTGGAGCTGCTGACCAAGCTGAAGATAGTAAGAGACTTATCCCTGAATCATGAGGGATCAGGATTGTAGAAATGCTCAAAACAAAGAAACAAGTGTGAAAGGCATTTCCTGTAGAACAAAACAGGATTTATAAGAGGCTGATTTGAATTGTGGAGGTTGAAGTGTAATCACGGCTTCTTCAAAAGTTACATTACCATGTATTTTTAATAATGTATGGGCACATATGTTTGCCTAGCTTTAGAAGAAGAAAGAAAAAGGGGTTTCTTGAACTGAATCAAACAGCTTCTTCTATCTGTAGTGCTGGGATCTTTATGGAAAGGCTTAAAATCAAAGCTCCACAGCTTCTTCCATTACTAAGATTCATTGTTACGCCATTGTCTAGCTATAAGTGCCTGATTTCTGCTGGAAACTTCTGTGGTTGGACCTCGTGTATCTTATTTTCTTACATAGATCCAGCACTTCTTGTCAACGTAGGAACTAGGTGAAAAACCCTTTCTTGAGTTTGACTAGATTGAATATGTCTTGGATATTTTGTTCGATCTGAATTACCAGATGTTCCCATTGCATGTAAAAAACAGTTACATGAGAACGGTGTTTATTTCTTTAACCTGGCCTTTCTGTGCACTCCCAAACAAATACTGGTTGCATGCTAGGAATACAACCTTAGTAGTATATCATCAAAAGTGATGCCAGTTAAGAGATGGTGCAAATGAAAAAATAATTTCTGCTTAAATTAATAAAGGACACTGACTTGAACGTTACTGAAGACAGCAACAAAGTGGAGTAAACAGAGTCCTCTAGGCAGCCTGCAAATCTTGGAGTAGTAAGGCAACAGCAATGTAGGACATACTCAGCAAGCCTGGATGACTGAAACATTGAGTTTAATCCTATATTGCAAGCGTATATTCTGCACCTTTAATTGCCTCCAATATAGATTCAGTAAATCATTATTTAACTTAGCAGAGAAGCCACATGTTACTCTATGAAAGCTGATAAGAGGAATATGAAAATTTTCTTGTATATGGCCTGTTTTATCACTGAATCCCAATGAAATTAAGGCACTTTGTTAAGATCTCGAAATTAATAACAATAACAGAGGATTATTACCTGTCTATAATCTCTCAAGCACTTTAATTTTCCTTCGAAAGCTTCGTCACCAAAGCCTGTGCACCAGCTTTCCTACCTACAAAATGTCTGTTCCTGTTGCTTTGAAAATAGCTCCTAAGAAGAGAATTCTCTCTAATGGGTATGGGTGGCTTTTTGGAGGTTGATGCTGCAGCTTTATTTGCTCTAATTATATCTGACATTTCACAAGCTGCACGTTTGTTATTTGATGGGCAAAACATCAAAAATAATGAGGCCAAATGATCACACAAACCCCAGTAGAAAGCTTTTTCAGGGCATGTTAACTGCTTTTTATTAATAATTATTCTCATTAAACTTTACCAAACTATATTATAATCTCATTGCCTGCTCGTTGTTATTGAAATCCTAAAATCAGGTGAGGATTAGAATTTCCTTATGAGGTGAACAATGTTTGCATTTGAAAAAATTTTAGCTTGTTCAAATACAACTCCTTTCTTCCTGCCAACCCATTTTGTTTCTGATAGAATACAGCTCTAGATTTTCCATTTTGCCAGGAGAGGTCACTCTTTCTCCTTAGTCTTGCCCAGTTCAGGCTATAGTACCATAAGAAATGCTCCTTCTTTACTAGACATTGGCATTTTCCTTGAAGTACTGTTGGGATGCTGTCTGATATGCATGAAAACCCTTGTACTGGAAGGATTAGTAACATTTTTGATATCAATATGGAAAAGTCTTAAAGAATTTTGTGGCAAATGATAATATAGGTTCCATTCTCCAGGTTTCTATCAACCATCTGGTATAATTCTAACAAAGCCCATAATTCTCTCGAGTTTTATTATGGAATGATAAATGGAGGTTTTAGAAAGCAGGAACTAGAGAAAATATAATTTAATTAAATTGTACAACTTTTATAAGAGTTTTGAACCTTGCCAGTGTTTTAAATTCATGTATTAGTGACAGAATCTTCTGTAGCGTCTAACATTGGAATAGTAATACATCTCAGTGGAAACTAGTAAGAGTTATTCAACCAACTGCGATTTGAGCAAACCCAAGACAAAACTCAGTCCTTTAGAATATTTTATAACTAAATTTGTGAGGGAAATATTCTCATGACTGAGTTATCACTAGAGTAAGAGCTAGAAAGTCTGAGCAGGTATGAAAAAGAAAACATCTTGATAATTTCTGTTTCAAACATTTCTTTCATTCCTATGTAAAATAAAATCCAATGGCTTGGATAAAATCATACCCAGGCCTTCATGCCCCAGTTCAAACCTAAGGTGAACTAACATCTGAAGTTCAAAAAAAAAAAAAGTGTTTGGTTTCCTTGCCTTTTGAATTTTTTCCCCATTTTTGCACTCCTACACCCCCAGTGATGTAGAAGGAGGGGAAAAAACCCCAACAACCCAAAACAGACCACTGTAAAACACACTATGTTGCATGATTTCTGCTGGATTGGCAATCTCAGAAACCCAGGCTGTCTCATGAGGTTACTGGTTCAGTTTGGCAGACTTAGGAAATCTAGAACTGTGTCCAAATGGTGGAGTCCTTATTTACAGTCAACTGCATGTATGAGATGTATGTAAGACTCCTATTCCTGTTTAAAAAAGAAAAAAATTAAAAACCCTACAGAACCCAGTGCAAGAATCTCTGTATTAGTGTTCAAATGCTTCTTTGGCTTCTTCTCACCTAAAATTTAGGATTCTAAAATAAATGGGAAAGTTATTAATTTTACAAAGGCCTTGCAACTTTTTTTTTTTTCAGTTAAAATTGTTGTGCCTCAGCATTACCAGCTTTCATGCCATGTTGTGTTGTTGTGAGTCCTCCCAGTAACACATGTAATGTTAGGCACAGAATACAACTGTGGCATGAATTTCTGGGTATGTGGTTCCTGTTCTACAGAAGAAAATGAAGCATATATTAAAATGATGGAAAATGAAAAAGATCTTAAGGCATACAGGAAATGTGTATGAATTAGACTTGAATTTGCATCCTTTGGGAAAAGCTCCTTTTTGTTTTGCTGTTGCACCTCTGAATGAGATAAGAACTAAGTTCTTAAGTGCCTCCAAGTATGATGATGATGGAAATACTAAATAACAATAAGGGCGCTTTTCTCTTTCCATGCCACCATTTTGTTGTTGAGGGAGAAGATTATCAAAAGAAAAGAAAGTGCTCCATCAAATCAAGTTCCTAGCATATTAGAGCTCTAGCAAGCTGTCTCTCTGCCAGAGGTGTGAATAATGGGAACATGGCCCTTTGAACGCATGAACCATCTGCTCTGTACTCAACACACAGGCTCTTTGTCATAAAAGTCAAAGTGTCTATATTGTTATATCCCTTGCTCTCTACAGAGATATATAAATATTCAGCTTAAGAGTCAGAATACTGCTGCATGGAGGATATATGTTTGAACAGTGAACTGGCTTCTCTATTGCCCCTTTGTTGACCTCTAACTTTTGTTTTCCTGCTACCTGTCTATGTTGACCTCTAACATTTGTTTTCCTGATACCTGTCTATGAAAACAGATAACTACTTCACAGCCACATCTATCTGCTGACATTCATATCTGTTTCATGAGACACAGATCAACATATTTGGGTTTAAGCTAGAGTGGAAAGCTGTGCAAGAAAGAGCATTACCAGAGAAGTATCTATTTTTCAACACATTACTATTCTCAAAATGCCCATCCTGAAATTGTTAGGTAAAATTAATGAGAATATCCTACATCTCCTAATATAGTATCTGTTAGAATTGTGGCCTATCTTTTCTAAATTTATTGCTAAAGCCTAACAAGCTTCCTTTTTACTGTGTTTTTTTTATACATTACTTCAGGAAATCTTGCTAAATCGTTCTTTCAGCATTGGCTAAACTGGTACTAATTCCTGCAACAGTGAGGGCAGATTTTGGCGACTGGGGCAATTAAAAGAACAGGAAGGTTAGGTGTTAACTGACCCTTTTCTACATCATATTTCAATGATTTAAATTGAAAAAATTCAATTTCAGTGAGCATTCTAGCTCACTGCAGGTTCCCTTCTTCAAATACTCTACTTTTCAATATTAGAACATTTTTGTAATCCTGTGCATGTATGGCATCTTTCAATTAAAAAATGTACATTCAATTCATTTTTGTAATGGTTCAGTATATCAGTATTGAGGTAGGCCTTCCAGGCCTACCTCAATCTTAAAGTAGAAATATTACAATTTTGTTTGCATATTATGCCGAAGATTTTCTTTGCTTTTCTTTTTAGGAAGATCTTAACCTTCCATGGTTGCATTTCAGGAAATAGCTCTCTCTATTGCAAGACCTGAAGGGAGAAGTGTTGCTTCCTATTACCTCCACTCTTTTCTTGACCCCTGCCCCAAATAAAAATCTTGGTAATTTTTGATAATACAGTTAGAAGTTATGGCCTATCTAGATATCACTCCCAAAGCAATATGATATTTGTGAGCTACAGGAAAAAAATAGCCTTCATTATGCTTCCAATCAATAGAAGACACTGATATATTGATAAAGATAGTCTGTATATGAAATATCAGATTTTCAAAATTGATTCTATTTTACTCTGCTGAATTTTGTTTTATATCAACAAAGAATCTGTGTCTACCTTGTGTGTTGCAGATTTTGTAGTAATTCAAAAACATATTTAAATATTAGCATTTTTGTCGAGAGAACTACTGTTTTAAAGTTATCTGAAGAGAGAAACTATTTTCATGGCAATAGAAAAAGTATTGTATATCTTTAAAAGCTTAAAGTACTTTTGCAACTATGGTCCAGAACACACAGCATCTTAAATAAAACCTCTGGGGATTTAAATAATACTACAACAGGGTGGTCTTTCACAATTTGATTTCCCTCTTCTTTTGCTTCCCAGAGAATTCCATTTAAAGAGTATTTAATTGAGGACATTTTCTTTACTGCATTTTCCCTTTTCTTTTATAAAGGTTTAGAGCTTTGTTCTAAGTGTTTTAACTTTTAATCAAGAAATGTGTCAAGTCTGTTCCCAATTAGTGTAGCTGATGTGAAAATTGATTGGGTCTTGGGAAAGATGGCTAAGTCCTATAAAACAACAGAACTATGTGTAAAACAGGTCTTGGGAACAGAGGCAAGAAGAAACCGGTGAGCCATTGGCCACCAGCACCCACCAGCAGTTAAGGGCCACTGCTTGCAGCTGGAAGAACCTGATCTTCTTCTTCTTCTTCCTGACTTTGGGTTATGTCAAGGTCTTCTGGATCTACCAGAGAAGGGAGGGCAGGGGTGAGCGGCCCTGCTCCCTGCCCTGCGGGGCCTGGGCACAGACCCCGGCCCCCTAAAAACAGACCCTGGCCCCATGACTGCCTAGTTTCCCAGAAGCTCCTTACTGTGTTTGGGCAGCCTTTGGGCTCAGCGTTGCTCTGGGGACAAGGCTCATCTCCCCTGGCTCCAGCCTGGAAAGGGGCAGAGGAGGCACTGGCTCAGGCTCCAGGCAGCACCCAGCTGCTCCTAGAGAGCATCTATGTGGCAGTAGGCCAGGGCGCCCTG
>JAOXNG010000042.1:21940164-21950261 GCA_028566535.1 Scolopax minor | reverse complement strand
GGTAATGTCATATCTCTGCAAACCCTCGCTCCGCAGGGCAGAAACAACCAGTCAGGTATGGTAGATGTAGGTTTTGCTATGTACTGTTTTATATTATTGACTTCAAACACTGTATTTCTTTTCTTTTGAGCATGCTGTTTTGTGGCGCTCTAAATATTTCAACACAGAGAGCTCCCACAGGGTGAATTTCTAAATTTTGAAGTATTGTAGGAATTGCAGAAGAAACAGTATTGCTGAAACTGGACTTCATCTGATAGTGACAAAACCTAGGAGTTCACCTTTGGAAGCTTCTCTGAGAAGGGGTTTTCAGATTGTAGGTTAGAGACTTAGAGCATGTGAGGATTGGTGACGTTTAAAGTTCCATCAACAGTCTTTTTCCATGATAGGAGCAGAGACAACAAGAAATTGATTCTATTTAGTGTTCAAATTGTTGCATCTAAACTAATGGTGTCTCATTACAAAAATGGACTAAAACATCATTATCAAAACATACAACAAATTATATCAGGCCTTCTTGTCGCACTTGAGCTTACCTCTGGATGACTGAAATGGGATGAAATGAATGTCACCTGAATGATAAACACTTCAGAGCTTCTTTATTTCAGTAAATAAAGTAAATTACAAAAATTTGTTTTAGGAATAATAAATTCTCGTGATACCCGACACTATAGATTACCAGGGTAAGATATTTTGTCTTTCCACGTGGATTCATATTAAGTTAAGGAAACATTGGCCTAAATGCCAGCTGAAATGATTGTTAATATATTTGACCAATCATATGGAAAAGACCAGACTGGGTCATCTTATGGCTGATTAAGAAAAATATTTAGCTAACCTTGGCTACTACTTTGTGGGCTCTTGTTAAGAGCTTCAGCTCTGCTGTATTGAAACTGGATTTGGGAAATTGTTTCTGGATTTTAGATGCAGGGTTTAGACATGGTTTGAGAATTCATGTGTGCCTACTGAGGCTATGAAAAATGTTTTTTAAAAATCAAATTTAAATACTCATTAAATTCCAGTTTAAAAGTAAGTGTAAACAAAGGTCTGTCTTCTGCAATTACATCAATGTTAATGAAGAAACTGTTAGAAAAAGGCCACTGCAGTATGATGATCAAAGCTCTGCATGACATGATTGTTAACACAGTGATATTTTATTAATGTTTCTCCAGTTCAGCTTGTAGTGTTTTTTCTACACATTTTTTTATTTATTTTGTGTCTATGTTTTTTGATTACTTTTCAGAATAGCTCTGGTACCCCATGAATCAAGAAGTAGCTACTCTTGGTGTAAGAGAACAATTTCTTATAACAGGTTTTCATGTAATAGCTGTAATTTAAGTAGTTATTTCTGCACTATTTCAGTGGTTCAAGGACTTCAAAACTTCCTGCCAATAGTTTCTTTCTTGGATGATCTGAGATGGCAGTTTGACTTTTGCTTTGTAGGAAGAGCCACAGTTTGGTAGAAAAGGAAAGCACCATCTGATGCTGTTAAATTGGAAGATGGCATGCAAGAAGAGGGGCAGCTATTTGAGCACTTATAAAGGGGAATAAATGCATTGCTTTGACCTAATGAATTGCTGGAATTCCTAAGGGTATTACACCTGTAAATTAAAAGTAGCCTCTATTTTCAAAGTGGTCTGGATGCCTGCTTGCCTTTCCCACTGATGTTTTGCAATTAGATCCACAAGTTTGTTTATTGTCCCTCAGTATGGTAGTATTACATTTTAAAAAAATGACTTTAATGTTTAAGGAAAGAAAAGTAAGAAAAAACTGATACAGACAAAGATGTCTAGTTTTTAGATCACAAGAAGTGACTACATATAACCTTCCCCTCAGAAAAGAATAATGAACATGCATATCTGCTTATCTTCACTACCAAGTTGAGTGACCTCAACCCACCTTAATCCAAACTCATCTGACTGGAGGCATATGATAAGTACCACCAAAAGCTTATTGAAGCCCAAGGAAAGGGCTTCTATACAGAAATACAGAACTTTTGCAGAGCTAATGGGAAAAACACCTTCTTCTCAATTTTGACAAAATATTTATTCTTGTAAGAAATTATGTATAAAATGTGTTTTGGAGGAAGGGGAAAATGTTGAGTAGATTTAATTTTGCTGCAACTATTTTGTACATTAATAGGTATCCATAAATTTCCTACCTTAAAATGTCAGAATTACTCAAGAAATCATTAGTGGGTCCAATGTGATTTAAGGTAATTAAATGTACAAAGGTAATTAACCCCAGGAAGAAATAATAATTTTTGTTGCTTATGTGTACATATCCTGGTTACCCGTGTTATAACTTTTTATAATTCGTACTTGTACTGCTGTGTTTATAGAAGTATATTGATTTGTAGGATTTGTTTTACTGTGTTGGATGAAAATGTAATGAAAGAGCAAGTTTAGGCATGATTCAAAGACTCCTAAAATCAATGTGAATCTTTCTAGTGACTTTAGTCGACTTTGAATCTTCTTTAAAAATGTGTTACATATAATATAAAATGTTTTGTTTCAGACTGTCTTCATAGACAGGTTTTGAGCATGCTCTCTGATAACCCAATATTTTCAAAATTATCAAGGTTACTTTTCTGCTGGAACTGACCAGTTGCAGAGCTTCTTTTTTAATTTTTCGAAGGTTAGATTAATGCCCCCACCTACCCCAAAGTGTTTGAAAATTGGGCCAGTGAGAAAACATGGCTTGAAAATATTTCTCATTTTGGATACAAAAACTAAAAGCAGAATTTACAGAACTAGCTTTAAAGGGAAATAAGATCTGCCTTTTAAACTCTGAAATAATAAGTTAAAAAGAAAAAATATTTTTGACCTATTCCAAAAGCAAATATGAACTATTTTTTCTCCTTAGACCCAGGAACTGAGTGGTTTACCTTCTGTTGCCTCAGAAAAAGCAGAAACTTATATAATGGGTGAACATATCTTAGACACATAGCGGCAGGCATTCCTCTTCTAAATACAAAGACTAATGTAATAGCTTTACAAATTCATCTCCTAGGTAGTTTAATCACAGACATCTTTTAATTCTGCCAGATTTCCTATCTCTGTGATAGCTTGTGGCATTGAGGTATACAATCAATTTCCATGTAACCTGAATGCACAACTAGGTAGGAATGGAGGAGGCTAATAGAAGGAAAACTGTCTTTGCTGCAATAAGTTTTTTCTTGTGTGAAGACTGAATGATCATGAACTAATTAAGTGAAAAGTCGATGAGGAGGTGACTGCCCTTTTATTTTATTTTATTTTTAACTTTGTATTAATAGATGCTTTTCTGAACCTTAATTTAAAAATGGAATAAAATTGTGGGAGCCTCTGTGTTTTCCTTTGGAAAATCTAACAGTAATGTCTCCATATATTTTTTTTCTTTCATCTGATTAACGACATTTCCTAATGGATTTATCACTAATTTAATATTTCCCATGTCACCTCTGAAGAATCAGAGAGTGTGGATGCAAAAAAGTAAAAGTCAATTGGATAGTCAAAATAGTGACATAGTGGGGGGTTTTAAATAACAACTTGATATTTATTTAAGAAAAAAAGCTTATGAAGCTTTGCCTCATCAGCAGTTTTTTTCTAAGCAAGCAACTTTTTGTGTGATTTCACATTTGTTAGAGCAGAATCTATACTCCTTCCACCACTAAGTTCTATTTTTTTTAAAACACTGTTTTTTCTTTCATTATTCTGAAGGAGTTTGGATTCAGTTAATTGTAAAAGTGACCACCATTTGCTCAAACGAATCAAGCTCAATAAAACCATGAATGAGTCTTTGTTATGTATGATCATTCATCTTAATTCCTGCAGAAAGATGACAACTGTTCTTGATCCTTGTACATTTAGCTCTAATGAGAATTATCATTCCCAACTCCTAATGCATCATTCTTATTTACAGGTAATATACATTTGTAAAAATTATTTTAATGCTCTTCCAGTTTCCGAATGCAGAGGGCCAAAATTCTGCCTTAGAGTGTGTGATTTGCTCCTGCTTTGCATTCTGTTTTATGTGAAGGGAAGTTAGGATAAAATTAACTCCAAATTGTTTTTCCATAGTGAAAGATACACATTCCTGTACATAACTGCTACATAAAGCATGATGAGCATTTTACATCTGAAGTGGCTGAATTATAGAACATGAAAAGATGTACATGATAATATCATGGGGTACAAATCTAAATTCATGTACTTATAAATTCAGTCCTTCCAAATTTATCAAAATCAACTACTATGGCTTTGGAAGAACAGAAGGGAGGTGTGCAGAATTAGCTGTATTGGATCTTCATGAATAGTTGAAACTTTCCTACTGAAAGGGCTTTTGGCAGGAACATGGACTTTGTTTTATGGTAAAAATCTTTGAAAGAGAAAATGAAATCAAGGAGCTGGAAAGAAAACTAGGATACTTTCACCTCCCATTGCTGGAGTTAGGTTTCCTTGTTCTTTACTGTCACGTGTTGCATCTCCCTGGATGCATTAGCGCATCCTAGGACATTTAGTCTGGATGTAGGCTGAATCTAGAGGCTGACCACCAAGAGCTTTTTTCAGCTCCCAGAACAAAATGTTTCAGCTCTCATTCTTTTTCCCACTGATGATGGTGTGGCTGTGCCTGGGCAATGGATGTACAGCAAGCTGGAAAAACATTTGAAGGAGCCAGGGAAGGGGCAGTTGGGACTGGAACAGAGATTGTTGCTTTTCAGTACCCCCAGGCCTTCAAGGCTCTTTACTGTTGCTCTCTGGGAGCGTGGTTGCCCAAACACCTTCCATGAGCCAGCTTGTCATCACTTTAATTTAATGGAGAGAAATCTCTCTCTTCACTGGGGAAAACATAGATAAAGTATTACTTTCTTCCTTTATTTGGCATCACCTACAAAAATAAAGCTGATTTTTCCTTTCTGGTTATGTTCTATTTCTTATTTTACCCATTTTCTCACAAGTCAGTAAGGAATGTATTATTACTCTGTCTCCCATCCTCAGAAGCACTAACCTGCAGGTTCAGGTCACATGGATTGACATGTCCTGAAAGGAAGGTCCTTGGTTATGTTTCTATCCAGGAGAGTATTTGAAATGGCCAAGTTATAACCTTTTCTGTATGTGTGTAAAAGTTAACTTCAATTAAGATCTAATATTTTTCACTGCAACAAATATTAAGGCTGTACTGGTCTGTGTTAAACAGACTTTAAAGCTAGAGTTGAATGAAAGGTCTTTTTCCTGTATAGAATACCTCAGATTCCTTCATTTTATTGAATGGGCTGAAGCAATGTTTTACCATGAGGTTTTTATGTGACAGAGACCATCGGTAGTGTGCGACAGCAAACCGGTTGGTCTGTCTCTCTTACAACTTCAGTTTTGTCACATTTACCTAAGCATTCAGTGAATCCCCAATCAGTGGGATTGAAAAGCAGAGCCTCAGAATGCATCTGTCCTGGTGGTTTGCCCTTCATGCTAGACATCCTCAAATTTGAACGAAAGGAATTCGTACAAGCAAGTATCTAGCTTTTATGTAAATAAAAACCTAAGTTCGTAAAGCAGGCTCTGGATGATTAAGTGCTTTATTTGTTACTAATCTACTTATGAATAAGAAAGACAGTGTTTGCTTTATGTTTGCCAGTTACAGCTGTGCTTCCTCCCACCCTTTATGTTGCTGCCATGACATGAGAGTAGTGACTGCCTGTATGATTAAAACTTGGGTATTAATTCAATTCTTAATCTTCTTTGCATGGTTGGTTACATACGGCTAGCAGCTCACTGGAAGATTATTTTGTGTCATGTTACAAAATTATAGTGTCCTGAATATGAGATTCAGATGTTCTAGGGGAAATTCTGGACTTGTTTAAGTCCATGAGATTCCTATTAATTTGAAGAAGACCAGAAAGTACCACTGACTTTTGTTCCAGGCTCTCTTGAGACTTTGTGTGTTATTCGACAAGTAATATTCCTTCTTGTTTCTCCATCTGTAAAATTGAAGAAAATTGTATTTACCACCTTCTTTAAGTACTATGAGAAACTTATATACAGTAAATTGGATAGGTGATCTCAATTGCTTTTGTTCCTTTAAAAATATTTTTTATCTCTTTTCCCAGTCAAAGGGTGAAGAGTGTGTGCTTGTATTCTTCATGTAATCATTCTCCACAGATCATATTCACCCCGTTATTCAAAGCTGTCTATCTGCGGTCCTTCATGTGAACTTTTTTCCCCAGTTTTCTGTGACTTTCTTAATTATCTTTAGGTAAAGCATTGTGAATTCCTGTTACTTGACATAATCTGACTACAATAACACAGCAATCTTTTACATCAACAAGCAGGGTGGCTTTTACCTGCATCCACTCTGGTAATTAACACTTAAATATTTTTTTCTCTGGTCAACAGCAGGAATTGCTATGTCAAACGTCTAAGCAAACAGTAGGAGCAATTATTGGCATGACAGAGTCTACAAGTGTTGCCAGAAAAAGAAAAGTTCAATTCTTTCTTCAAAAGCAGCAGCAGTGAGTGATGGGCAGAAACAATTTCTTAATAACTACCATCCGTTCACTGATTAATGCCACAACAAAAGAATATGGGATTAAACATTCATTCTTGCAATTTGCTTCTAACTATGCATATAAATGTTGATCCTGATTATTTTAGCTCCTATTTCCATTTTCTGTGTTGTTGTATCAATTTTACATCAAAAATATGCTCTATCTGATATGAGCGATGGTTCTTCTGAGTGCTTGGGAATGTAAAGGTACATAACTCATTGGGGACCAGAAGGAAGCAGTTGATGACTCGGGAGGCTATCCCCATGGCCTGCTGGTTGAAGACCCTGCCACACCATGTTATCGGAGTGTTTGATACTTCAGGTAGTATTCAAACTGCTGACTGATATGCTAAGTGATAATGATGCTTTGCAGAGAAATTTCTGACCCCATTGTAATGATTTTCCTGATAGGCACTTCTTTGATAAATTGCCTGGTCTTAACCTTTAGTATGAGTTTTGTCAAAGCTGACAGCAGGAATGAGTGATCTTGACATTGCTGAATGACTTATGTGATAACTATAGCTCTTTCTTCAATCTATCCAAGATTCCGAGCTTTGATTTTCATGTATGTGTATATATACTGGGTTTTTTTGATTATTGGAAACTTTTGGTAAGTATTATTTGACTTCTGTGCTATGTGATAAATGCAACAAACTATCTGTGGAGTCCACTTTTTTGCCAGGACTGCCCTGAAAAAAGTGCCATGAACTGACTTGTATGTTATAGTTCGCAACAAATTATTGCTAGTGCTATTGAACATACAGTTGTAGGATCTGAAAAAAATTATTCTTGAGTGCCATCTGTGGGCACTTGCTAGTTGACATCTTTCTTTCATTCAACTTTCATTCAGGTATCTTTCCTGCTGGTTTTGAGCATTCACCCTCCTTCTTGGTATTGGTTCTAAGTGAATAGTGATTTTCATTTATTGAGTTACCGTATTTAGTGAAGCTACGTTTGCATATAGTCTCTTTTGGTTTTTTTCTTCCTGAGACACTCTGAAGAAAGACTGAAATAGTCCTTTGAATCAGAGAGTCTTTCCAAGGATGAGTTAGAAAAAGAAGCATCTTTCATAAGAAAGGGAAAAAAGAAACTAAACTTAGGTTCTGTTATTAAAATGGAATGTCTCACCTGAGCCATATACTTTGAAAACAGAAGGCAGCTCATTGCGTCTCCTACTGCCTCTGCACTTCACTGAGTGCAGGCCTGGAGGCTTACTGTAAACAAATTAATTTAATTAATTACAAGCATCAGAGTCCCAGACAGACCAAATGCCAGAGGCTGGTATTCATCTTGGGTCTGAGGAAAAATGGCCTATAATCCAGTCTTTTCCTGCTTATCTGCGCATGCTGTAGTTCTTACTTCCTCCCTTACAGGGATTGTGAGCACATCATACCTACTGAATGTCTCATACAGTGAGTATATACAGTGAGAAGAGTATAACTCTTCTGCTTAGTTATATTTTTGTGGAAGTATTCAGTGATTCAGTGATCTGCAGTGGAATTTGCGATTGTTCTCTGCTAACTTGTAACACTTTGCTTGCAGCATAGAAAGCTCTCTGGTGGCTTTGATTTCAATCACTGTCGTCTATTTTGCATTTTTATTTCCAGTTACCTCAATCTGAAGATGCCTGAGACAATTCTAACTAATAACTTGCAATGGAAAATTGGGAAAACCCCACATTTTTACAAGCTTTAAATCCAAAGACCTGAGAACATTAAGATAAACTCTGTTTTCCATCACTTATAAATTATGGAGTTTTTTCTTTATTTTCAACATATCTATCATATTTGTCTCCTAATGCAATTATGAAGACTTGAAATTTTACAAAGAAAGCAAAGGCAAAGTAGTCATTAGACAAAAAACCCTATATTGTTACACAGTTTGTATTAATACTTCCTAAATCCAAGAGAAACAATTTTTAATCTGCTTCTTGGCCATTAGTCTAGTTCTAAGAATAGTCAAAATTAAAGGTAAAGGTGTTCAAGGCAGATGCTTGCTACCCTTGTAGTTTGGAAAGAAGATAAGCTTCATCATGGTGTGAAGTTTGTAAATTTTAAGAAATAGTTTGTGAAGGACCAGAAGAGTGATAGCTCCTGCTTTGGAAGAAGGAGCCTCAGGAAGGTTTTGGTTCAATCCCCAAAATGAGGTTTGAGTAGACTTCAGCTGATGATGAAGGCCAGGAGGATTTTATGTTCTTATTAAGAAGGTTGGTCCTGAAGGAGCAAAACCAAACTGCAGCTGAGGAGAAACCAAGATAGACTTTATATAAGAGACTGTGATGCTTATTTTGCATTTTTTTTAGTTGCCACAGGTAAAACCAGCTTAGATGGAGTCCAGGACTTCAGAAAAGATGAAGAATGTTGGTCAGGTAAGCAAGAACTTAACAGCTTTCTGGCAGCCTCTTGCAGTTGCATCTTTGCTGCAAATTAGACTAAAGGATTCACCATATGAGTCAAGTTCTGCCCTGTAGTGTATCCTTTAGGCTTTGAAAGTGAGTTTAGCTGCAGCTTGGGGTATGAGCTTACCAAAAATATGAATAGCAATACATAACAAGGACCAGGTTTGTGCAGGCTGTTTTCATAACAGCACACAAAAGTTAGTGTCTCCTTGCAGTACTTTATCAAAAACTGCTAATATAAATGTTAACACACTGAATACTGAGCAGCAACAAAAGTCTGAATTAAGGTCTGGTCAAACTGATTAAAGGCATTGTTTCTCTGACAATGGAGGAAGCAAAAAAGAAAGTAATGCTGTCATTAAGCTCTGACATAGGAAAAGCAGAAACACCTGATAAGACATAATCAAAATACTTCAATTGAGAAATGAATGAATTTTTAAAAAATTTTTGTGGCATCTCCAGTTGTATTTTCTGGATACTTCACTGTTATGCTAAAGTGTGTGCACTACTCAATGACTTTGTAATTGCTCTTAAAAAGATTTAAGTAAACACCACTTTTTGCAATATTTATAGCATTCTCATCATGATATGTGAGTGTCTCCCTGCCTCTGATGTTTAGCCTTTACAAAGTCTTGTGAGATCTGTGTTGCTGAGGTATAGAAGGATAAAGACACATGTCCTGAGATTTAGGTTTGTAAGTGGGAACTCTGGGTAAATCTCTTTCAACTGTATTTAATTCTAACAAGTCTAACAACTTTATCAAGTTTTGAAACAAAAAAAAATATCTATAAGATCTTTTTGAGTTTAGCACTCTCTTACTACTGTGACATGCGTTCAAGAGCTGATGATTATTGATGTAGACAAACCAAAAAAATCCCAGTTTCTTGAGATTCACACAATTCTGAATTTTAATTTTATAGACATAAATACTTACAGAAAACTTTCACATGCACTTATTATTAAGTTTCCAACTGTTACCCTGAAGGCAATCCAGATAAACTGCTGAATTTCACCAGCTGCTGACAAAACTATTGGCAAATGCAGCTTAAGAGCATTATTACTATTTAACTATTGATATAAATATAAAACAATTTCAATGGGTGTTTGTGTATTCTCATGTCACATCAGCTTCGATACTTCATATTTTCCGAGTAAAGCCCCAGCACAGCCAAGTCTTAAA
>JAOXNG010000042.1:21904970-21933553 GCA_028566535.1 Scolopax minor | reverse complement strand
TGGAGGTGTCCCTGTGACTGCAGGGGGGTCGGACTAGATGACCTTTGAAGGTCCCTTCCGGCCCAGATGATTCTATGGTTTCTTGTGGATTACTGTATGATAAGCTTTGGTAGAACTATAATGATGTGGTATCTACGTCACTGGTATCAGAATGACGCAATGCGACTAATTGTGAAGAATTCACAATGAGAATTCATCATGTCTGGAGATCCTTTTAGCAGTGTTTCCTGCTTGTAGTATATTACGTAGTTTTCTTTTACTTTTAGCTCATATTTAAGAATAAAGCAAGGCGTTTGATAGAAAAGGAGACATGTTGCCTGTTCTAGGGACACTCCTGTCTGCAGATGGGGCAGTTTCCACATATAGATCATGTTTCTGGGATTTGCTGCTCCAGTTATCTGACAGAATTGGAGATTGTGGATCTGAAGGTCATTCCAGAGTCTCCTGTTTCATTTCAGATTTTTATTTTATTTAGTGAGCTTGGATGTTTGTGAAAGCAATTTTTATGTGCTGAAGATTTTTCTGAGTTTCATTACCTGACAGGGTCTCAGTTTCATTTCTTCGAACACTTGTGGTATTATACTCTAAATCCTTACCTTAGCCCTGATGGCAATGGGGACACTCAAGCCTCTCCATCTTACGTCATATTATTTTACGAGAACATGAATCTCTGTGCTGAAACCAAATAGTGGGACATGTCTACACTGCAGCGTGAGACAGGCATAACGCCAAATAGAGTGAAATATACTCTCCCAGGCTCTGCACAGAGCCACAGGTTGGGACTTTTGGAACTGCTACAGAGAATGATAATCAGGTGCTATGGGGAAGGCTGGTAAAGCTGTGCTTGTACTGAATAATTTTGGTGTAGCTCAGTCAGTTCCAGTAATCCCTTCAAGGACTGTATTGACTCATCTGTCCCTTTCCACACATATGACTTCAAGGCTGCTGCAGACTGGAACTGTGTATGTAGAAACTTTTAGGTTCCATTTTGAATATAGCACAATGTGCAGTGAAATCCAGGCTCATGGGAAGTTACAGGAACAACTGTATGGTTGCGTGGAACTTCCTTGTAATACATGGAAAACATTGTTGAGCACCACAGATGCAAGGATATGATAGATATGGTGTCTTTTCCTTCCTACGTCTGTGTTAGGAACACTCACAAGGGACATGGGAAGCCAAAGTTCAGGCTTTTCTCTTTCTGACAAGTGGGAGGCCTACTTTCAGATCTCTGTTTGAGTAAAAATTAAAGTTGAACTTGGATGAACGCCAGCCTATTTAGCAAAATGCAGGACTTTGCTTTATCTTCTGTCATTGATGTTAATCTAATTCTTTTTTCTATTAGAATCTTTAATCCAAGGCAAATCCCGGGAGAATAATTCTTAAGTTAATCTATGCAGATAATTCTTAAATTGACCAAAATGACATTTTTCTGCAGTCTTGGGGATTGAAAATGGTCCTACTTTGTCCTGCATTTTGAATGCTTTATTTTTCAGTGGAAAATCACTTACCAAAACAATTGTGTATTTGTGTATTGTTACATATTTTTCATGAATTATGAAAAATTAAAACTCTGGCAACACACTGTTTTTTAAAGATATGGATTTGAGTCAACTAGAATGGCTAAATAGGTTGGTGAATCCAAATAGCACTAAGATTTTTGGAACAAAATTAGATGTGATTGGCTGGACTGGAAGAAACTGTTCTATACATGCAAACATCTACTTGACATTTCTAACAGGTGAATCTCTTTTTTACAATGGAAAGCTTTATGAATATGCAAGCATTTGAGAAAGTAATTCAAATGTATTAGAACTGACCCAGCAATTTAGTCCTTACTCCTGTTTCCAACTGCATGCTTAGCTGTATTTGCACAAGAAGCAAACAGTCTAGAGGCAGTAAGAAGACTCCCATTTCTGCTTCATCCTTATAGGTAGGAGGAGACAGCCCTACAAAGAGGAACCATCTTTGGTTTGTTTTATCTTTTTTCTTTTTTTTTTTCTTGTTTTCCTTTTTCCCCCCTTTTTTTCCTTTTTTTTTTCTTTTTTTTTCTTTTTTTTTTTTTTCTTTCAATATTCTGTCATTCATTCTCCCCATAGCTCCTGCCTAAAGACATATTTAATTATGTTGAACTTACTGTGGTAGGCAAAGCTACTGTGTTCCTCACTTTTCCCTCCCTGGAAATTATGTCTGTTCAGGGAGCAACTCATCTTGTTTTCTGGATAGTAATAATAAATACAAATTCCCTTAATATTCATGAGAGTGAATGAGCACAGGTCTGTGAATGGACTTGTATTGTGCTGTGCAGTGAAAGTGAGTGATTTTCTTTCTCTCTGCTGGTTGAAAAACATTCTAAAACCCTCCAGGTTCATTTGGAACTGATGTCAATGTTTGGCACAAACACACAGTATTTTCAAGTTTCGGGGCTTAACTTTGGGCTATCTGTAAAAATAGCTATATCCTCTCTCCTTTAAGATGTCAATGTACAATGCCTGAAATCCCTGCTGTATAGAACTGCAACAGCACCAACTGGGTTGGAGATGTGGAGGTGTATCAACTTTAGCTGGTAGCAACATTAATAATGTCTCCTAAATTAAAGGACCAGACTAGTACATGTACTGAGGCTCTGTGGGGCAGGAAATTAGGGGTTTTAATTTTCAAAATGAAATACAGTCTTCTCTGATCTATTGTGGATAAAAAGAAACAAAACGTTTTCTTCCTGGCAGTTGCCTAATTATTCTAATTGGAAAGGGAAGAGACTGTTGTGAAGAATAACATAAACACCTGAGAGTACACTTAAACACAAGTAGCACTGAAAAGATGCCAACTCATTCTCAAGTGTACACTTGGTGTTCTCTGAATAGAAGTTAGGCTTGAAATTTGCATAGCAAAAGGTTCAGAGTGAGTGCCAGCACCAGAGTGGAATACATTTAATTAATGACAACAACAAAGGTAAATGATACTTTTTTTTTCTTTTTTTCTTTTTTTTTTCCCTTTCTGTCTCTTGATTAGGAGCTACTTGTTTTAGGATCAGGTGAACCGAGCAGAGTTTGTTTAGCTCACAAAGTCATAAAAGGAGGGAGGGATCAGAGCTTTTAGATGTTCCAAATAACAGCTGGGTTTCCCCAAGCTGCCATCTGGATTGTAACTCTTATCTTGGAGGTGGGTGGTTTCTGGTTTGCTGCCAGTTCCCACCTTCTTTTCCCCACCTGAAAGGTAAGTTACTGATGTCCTTTTACCCATTTCTGTTGCTCTTAATATGATTTCATATGAGGAAGTGTTCAAAACTTGACACACGTGGGTGGGAAGGATCAGATGTATAGCAAAGTATGTATTTTAATATCCACTAATAAAAATATCTTAAAATTCCTATTGATTCTTACTGTTGGTTATTATTTGGACAGAATTTTCAAACCCCCCTATATTAAATAGGGTACAGTTGTATTTAAGTATTAAGCTCTCATGGTCTAATATTTTTACATAACTATTATCAAGGTATAGAGCTGTGTGGAGCTTGTGAAATTCAGTCTTACAGAATTTACCTAGGAAAGTTACCGTATTCAGTTTTTAAGAATATTTGACTGATTCTTTTCTCCACAACGATCAATGCTTCTGAGCCCTACTCTATTTCCTCAAATATACAGTACAATTGGAGTCTCACAGAAAGTAGGTGTCTGTTAGCTCAAATAACTGTAATAAGTACAGTCAGTAACCTAGAGTTAAAAAATCTTTAAAGGATGTAGAAGTCATCATAAATGTTTTTCAAGTCTTTAAAAGTAAAGAAATGTGCTTGTGCAGATATCCTGCAAAATACAGTGTTGCTTTTGTTCTTCAGCATGTAGAGTTTGATGGAATTTGTCAGAACTTTTGCACAGACTTCAGAAAGTTTCACAGAACTGTTGTGGAGCCTGTTTGTGTTAAATGGGGACAGCTTGGGGTGCTGCTGTCAGTCAGGGGTCTGTTAAATGCCAAAAGAAATTCAGGTTTGTTGATTCATTTCTTGTCAATATTAAAGTGGAGAAATGAACACTAGGACTGTACCAATAGACAAAAGGCTTAGTTAAAGTTTGTGTCAGTTCCTGCTGAATGGCTAAATGTCACAAAAGCATTTTGACAACTAATATTAATCCAGGAGACTGATGTCTGCCAGGGTTAATATCCCTTATATCTCTCTGACCTGAGAGTGTGTACCAGCAATACTTGTGCAGAAGATCTACTGCCAGGTGTCCTTGTCTCTGTTGAATGCACTTGAATGTGGCTTCATTTTTGTCTTGTGTTTAACAAATAAGTAAAACAAGGCCAGTGCACCGCATGACATACTTCCCATAGCTCTCTTTCGCAAAGTTTGTTGGTACAAAGTAGATTGATTGCATTTTATTTTTCTCCTACAGAAAAATATGAAGGGAAATCCATTTTCTTTAAGAGGTAAACTGGAGAGAGAGAAGAAATGAATTATTTTTTTACAAATCTTTAAGGAACTTGTTGCTGATGATGGCTTTGCTGCTTGGGGTCTGAGTGCTGATTCTCAGTGGTAGATGAACTTCAGATTGTGCATTCTTTTTGTGTGAACTGCATCAATACTTGCACTTGTTCCAGTCTCTGTAGGCTCATGAGAATCCTTGCCAGGTTCATCTGGACTGCACACTTTGCTCTTGTGATCTTGCAGTACTTTTGGAAAAACCCTGGTGGCTTAACACATCATTTGGAGATGTAAGATCATCATGTTTTGTTTCAGAACCCAGGAAGAAAAATAGGTAAAAAGCAAGCTCTGCTTGGGAGGAAATATCCTGATGTGATTTAGAAATCCACATGGATTAATCTATCAAGTTCTCATTTATGAAATATATTATGTTGACCGGCTATATTACTTTACTGATTCAAAAGTCTTGAAATTGGTATGAAAAACAGCAATCCATCATAACATTGAATTATGCGCCAGTGATGCATAGCAGTATCTCTCAAAATGCTTGATTTTTACTCACTATTATTTAAAGCAAAATTCATGTTACCTAATATTTTGCTTAGATACATGATGGACAGAATACATACCTAACTTTCTGGGCTTTTTGTTAGGGCATAAGGTTTACTAAGTTTTTGAATTCTTCTGAAGCAACTGTCCATCTGCTTAAGAAATTTCTGTTTTTAAAAATGTAATTCTTCAGTCACTCATATTTTTAAAAACAGCGACCCCATTTCTAACTGTATTTTGCAAGTAATTATTATTGCTAGCAACTGTCAGAAGAAAGGACTGAAAGGTCAAGAAGAGGTTGGGGTTTTTGGACACCAGCCATTGTGTGGGTTCCCTAGTAATGCTGCACAGGTATCAAAAATGCAGTATTAATGTTTTTGGAAAAAGTCCTTTCTCGTACCAGCAAGAATTTACCCTCTCTGAAAAACATTTATAACTGCTACTATTTTTGATGTGGAGTGTGTTCCTTTATACAGGATTTCTTAGGTAGTATTTCATGCTCATCATATTTGAAGATTGGAAGAGATGTTTCTGGTAATTCCTAACCTATATAAACAGTGAGAATATTTTTCTAAAGCAACTGGCTGTTCTGTATGAGAGCTGCAAGTACCCCGTGACAGCAACACCCTTGCTGTCTGTATTAAAGCCCATTCATGTTGAAGAGTATTTTGCATCAGAAAAATGCCTCATTAACACTTGAAGAATGGCTGTGAATATATAGCACTGGTGGAGCAGAAATAACAATATGATATAGAACAGGCCATAGTGTACAAGGTGAATGAGACTTGAGGCTGGAATGAGAGAACAAGAGAGGAATGAATAGAAGAATTGTGTCCCTACCTGGATCAGAGTTGGTGCAGAATTTGATGCTTGTATAAGGAAATTGCAGTGTACCTCTCCTTTCAGAAGATGTAACATTTTTCTCTGTGAGTCATGTTTCTTAGGGTTGCTTTTACTGCAGCATATTTTAACAACTGAAGGTAATTAGTTTTCTGGTCCTGGTACTGACTATCCCATTCTCCTCTGAGTATTTACACGGTGCCTATCACTGTGATAACCTAATGCCCATCACTTTTAAATTTATCATGTGGATGTACATGCTGTAGAAACTAAATCTACAGTGCACAAAATTCCACTGTAGTATCACTGTAATATCACACAATCATGATTAATTGGATCTCATATTCACAAATTGAGTCAGCAATGCATATCATCAACCTTTATTCTTATTTTATTACATTACTATTATTTTATTACATTAACTGTAACTGAGATCGTAGTTCCAGCGTGGTAGGTGTGTAGGGTAACGTAGTGTCTGTAGCCAAAGAGAATCCTCTGGCTACAGGAGTAGGACAGGGAAGAGGCATATAGAAATTATTAAAGATGGATAGATTTTATATTGTTTTACTGTATGTGTCAAGTACTTTTTGATAATGAAGTCCACATACAATGGAATCTGAAATGTTGTTCTCACTATTTGAAAAGTTGAAAAACTTTCAGTACATTTTGTGGATGAAATATACCTGTATGGATGATGCAGTTTGGAAAACAAAAGTAAAATACCAAACAAATGAAAGTTGTTTTCATTCATGAGAGCTATGGTACATAAACACCATTTCAGTGCAAGTCTAGATATATGCAGGTAAATCAAGAAGTAATTAAACTTGATACCAGTTCTCTCAGTTTTCTTATGGCCCTGCACAAGCACATAGGGAATGGCTAAAGACTAATGGTACGGGGACTGTGTGTCTAAGTGCTGCGCTGTGAGGGCCTTATTGCAGAGAAAAGCATAGAAATCAATTTGCCTGACCAAAGACCTGAAAAGTAAGGAGGATATTTAGGTCAATCAGCAGAAGTGCATAGGAAATTATATTCTTAGATCCTTATATCTTTAGCAACACAATATAAGACTTAGATTTCCTTTCAATAACAAAGTAATGGGAATTCTATCACTTTGTTCCTTATTATTTGGAAATGGAGAGGATAAAGCAGATCAAATCAGCAAGAAAGCAGAATTACTTGATTAAGTTTTATATTTTAATAACCTGTAGTCTTGAGGCTCATTGCAAAGGTCACTGAAATCAGAGGAACCCTGCTGAATTTGGAGCAGGCTCTTGAGCATTACATTAATGCTGTCTATTCTTTTACTCATGTACTTAAGATTGCCATTTAGTTTTGCCTCTTAACTGGTTGCTTCACATAGACTTTATCATCTACAAATTGAAATCTGGCAGATGAATTTGTACAGCACTGTTAAGGACCAGGCCCTAAATCAGTATGTATTTAGCACTAGCTGCTGGCTACTCAAAGCAGCAATGTATGGCAGCCTTACTCTGCAGCTGTATGCTGTTTACTGACACTTGATTCACCACACAGCTTTCTGTGATGGGATTTTTTCTCTTTCTCCTTTTGTAGATGACTCAATTCTTCCTTTTAAAAGGCTAAGACCAATTATTATAGGGTTCAGGCCAAATCGTCTCCTGTTTTTTCAGTGTCAGCAAGGATAAGTTAAAATGAGCAATGCCATTTTCCCCTTACATAACTCTATAATCCTTCACATGGTGCCTAATCCACTGGCTTGAGTGAAGAAACCAGCACTTCCTTTTATCAATGGTGAATTTGTTTTATTTCTGAATGCATGAGTACAAATGCCATAGGAGTGGATATATCTTTTATATTGATGATACTGTTCCATTTGTACACTCCTTACATACAGAACTCCTGATATGGTACAGTGTGTCTGTCTATAACTACAAATGTGTTTCTAAGTAACCTGTTCATTATTGTGACAACCATAAATAATGCCAAATTGATTATGCTGGCAATAACGCGAATGTTTGGGATGACCATGAAATACAACTTGTGTCTGGCACATAGTTTTAAATCCTGAATGTCATCTTTACATCTTTCAGGAAAAAGAAATGTGAGTTGTTTTGGCTGCATCCCAATGTTAGTGGCAAGAGAGAAAGATAGCTCCCATTGCATCAGCAAAAAGTATCTTACATAACACTGTTTTAAAATTGTAAAGGTATAGGGGAAGAAAAAAGTACATCTAATGGCAAGGATGTGATCTCCAAATTCCTTAAGCAGGCAGCTGATGAGACAGGCAACTGATGCATGAACTAGGCAAGGAGAGCTTGTGTGCGGCAGGCATCAGAGTAAGGAAGGCTGGATGGTGGGAGAGGGAGATGGAATAATATTCAGAAGTGCATTAGACTCTCATTCAACAAAGCATTTCCCTCCTAGTGATTGCATTGGACCTGTTTTTTTTCAAGGGGTGAATGAGTTCTAGCATAACTAACAGGCTAACACCTCTATTGTGGACTTCTTCAGTTCTCAGCTGAGAAGCAGGAACACCTCTTTAACTTTCTTTGTGTATATTACAGACGTAAAGAAATCCAAACCCAGTCAACATTACCTTAGCTCCATTGTAATTAGTATTTTCATGTATACATATTAATACGAGGTCAGGGTAATATATTAAAGAGGAAAAACCTGTTACCTGCAGACTTTTCTCTCTTAGAATGAAATTAAACAAAAAGTAAACCATGTGTTCTTATGGGTGATGACTATAGGAATGAAACTGTTCTTTGACACTGTCAATATATGTGTTCCAGTGTATAGAATCAGACTGTCAAAGCAGCCTGAAGTTTACCCCTACATAGACAGTGTAGGTAATAACTGTTTGGCGAACGCTGGGGTTTTCTTTTTCTAGGTGATTTGTCCATTTTAACTTCGCATGTGCCTTCCCAAAACTATATTTTTAACTATGGCTTGAATAATTAAAAGGCCTTAGTGATACAAGTTTGCACAAAGTTGCACAAAAATACTCTTTGTTATATGTTATCAATGATATGTTGGAAGGC
Organism: Scolopax minor; assembly: GCA_028566535.1. Classification (NCBI taxonomy): domain Eukaryota; kingdom Metazoa; phylum Chordata; class Aves; order Charadriiformes; family Scolopacidae; genus Scolopax; species Scolopax minor. The sequence continues at coordinate 21,924,718 of JAOXNG010000042.1, read as the reverse complement.
TTAGTATGTTGGTATGTTATCTATGCTTTTATATATGTAAAATTCCCATATACACAGCCAAACTAGCAATTCTGCTTGTGTAACCCCAGCTAATGCAAATCTGGGAAAATCTGTAAGTGCAAAACAGCACTGAAAAAGGGAAATAAGGTTCACTGAGCCAGTTTTGAAAAATCCCTAACTAACACATGTTCTGAGGATTTTTGTCTTCCAAAATAAACAGTTCGGAGCTTCTAATTTTGCTTTGTTCTTCAGTGAAGTGTCATATTTTGAAAATCACAATTGTTAAGCAGGGAGTAAAACAACTGCTTGTCAGTGTCCAGCTCTCTGCTCTGTTCTTGAGTGTCAGCAAATGTTTGCATTTGTACCTTTGGAGATAATTTTGGTTCCCTGTTGGTGTTTGAGAACTAAGCATAGCCATTAGTGAAAATGGAGGGACAGTGTGACATTCATGGGCCCAGCTGTCTAATGCACTCACCTGTTTCCAAGGTCTAAAAGGCTGGGCTTTTATTCTCCCCTAGCTCTACAAAATGAGGATCATATAACGGATTGTGAAAGCTAAAATGGTTGTGTGGGTCTTTTAATTTCTTTCCTCTTTATTTTTTTTTTTAAAGCACACTTTAAAGCAATCCATAAAGCCTAATGGGCAGTGCTTGAAACTCATCTGTCGTATGGTTACTACATTGATCATAGCTCTGCATCTCCCAGCTGCACATTGAGCTGTTAGAAAAAAAAAAAAAAAAAGAGTTTAAATATGATCTTCCTGGAATTAACGAAGCAACTGAATTATGTTTCAAAGGGAAGCAAGGAAATACAATTTTTGAACATCTTCGTGGTCAAGAGGAGGGAAAGTATTAGGGCTTTGTTCTTCTCTTTCTTGAGCTAGTATCATTAATGTGTAATTCCAGTGCAGTCAGTGATGTAAAATTGGAGTGAAAAAGGAAGCCATCCCTTCACCTGTCTTTAGAGCAGGAAGAAACAAAGCGAGACTCATTTCACAGAGGAGTAAATTCTGTGTTATGGGCAATAAGTAATGGTCTTCCTACTATCTTCAAAGGAGATAGTCCCATTCTTCACCAGGAGGTGCTGTGTGAGGCTATGCTCTCACAAGCTCAAAGTTCAAGAAGCAGAGAGAGGATCTAGTTGTTGAGATTTAAAAAATTGCAACTCTGTAATCTCAGGCTGAATTCATGCAGTGCTCTGGAAAGAATATAGCACTCAGACAGATGAATGTTAACTGGATTGTGCCATCATATTCTGAGCATTTTTCAGGGTTGAATAATCATTCCACGGGAAGAGGAAATCCCTAGAAGTGAATGCCATGATCACATGGGAATGGATTGAGGATCACTTTGAAATTTTAAGTGCACAGGTAATACTGTTCTCTGGGATTTCAGACTGTACCTGTTAAAATGGTTGTCTGTGGAAAGAATATTTTTAAGAATATTGACATCACTGTTAATTTGCATCCTTTAAGCAAGTTCCCCCCCAAAAGCAGAGATACGAAAGGGAAATGAAATTTTTCCTAAAGTTACCAGCCAATGAACGGGCAGATTTCATAGTGATTTGTAGCTGAGCTTGAACTCAAATATAAGAAAGATATTCAGCATTGTATGTATAAATGATCCTATAAAATTGCACCTTTGTAAATGACCATTTATTCTTGGTTACTAGAAACAATGATTTGTGGCACCTCTCAAAGATTCAGTCCATTGTTCGTGTACCCTGTGATGGACATCTGTGTGTATACATTAAATTGCATGCTTGATCTTTGAGAGATGCTGCATTGTAAGCTTTTGCTGATTATGCCTGTCACACCAACTCCTTCATTGCTGATACTTTGTAGTATTATCAATAGTGTCCCTCAAACTGAAACAGCAAGCATAACAAGAAGTATCAAAATGCTGTAAATTTCCAGAACACCCAGGAAAAGACCTTTTCAGTTCAGATTCTGTGAAAGACATTAGGAAACTAGGTGTGGGGAAAGTAACTCATGACTCTTACTTTATAAGACAAGTAACTTGCATATAACTGAGGGTTATATACATGTGATTCTGTATACTCAAAGATGAGCTTTTCTTTATGTCTACAGCAATTTCAAAAACTTGTTGAGAGGTGCTGGTGAAGCAGGATTTTAGACCTTCATTGCTGGACAAAAGACTACTTGTCTTTATGTGGTAAATTGTTCAACTTCTCTTTCTACCAGACAGGGGGACTCCTCTCATTTGTGTAATGGCTGTTTAAACTGAGCATAAGGCATGTCTGTATTCCATTTACTCTCATTTTATTCTGCCAGAGTACAGTAAGGGCCTTAGTGAAAATGAAAATCAAAGCCTCTTAAGCCTTGAGTATCCCTTTTATTAAAGTAATTTCAAATCATCGTGGTTTCAAATGCATTTTGTTGTATACAAAAGATCTTGTGCTAAATAACTGGGATATTTAACATGTCATTTCTTTTGGAGGAATTGTGAACTTGGAGATAGCAGAATAATACAGAGGTATATATATGACTATTAAACTGTCATGAAAAAGCTTATTGAATATCCCCAGTAACTGCTGTAGAAACCAATTCCCCACTCCAGGCTTCTCCAGATATGTAGGTCAGGCACTAGAAGTTAAACTCAGAAGCTTTTCCTGTCAAGTAAAATGAACAGACTGCAATATTGAGAGCCTGGGTGTGAGAGGATTGCTCAGGGCAAGAAGGAAGTTAACTTGGGTAGTTACCAAGAACTGAACATGGGATAAAAGCTCAGGATAGAAGGTTAGGCACCTTGGGCATGTGAGAATTAACTATTTGTACTTTAGAGAAGAGGAAATAGAGAATTAGAACTTGGAAGAAGATAGCGGTTGGAAGTTGATTAAAAAGACTAAACAAATCAGGTGCCTTTCTGTGCCTGGAGGAAGAGCAGGAGAAGACAGAGACTACAATTGATATGTTTCCATACTGAACAAGGATTTGTCTATGCTAAGTCCATAACTGGATACCAAATTTGCCTCGGAGGATAAAGGATTTAGGAGAAGTGGTTTTGGAACCTAATTCTTAGATGCTTTGAGAATCTGATGAAAAGCCTTTGAAGTTCTCTGTCTCTGCTACAGTGAGGACAGTGAAAATTGATCCTGTGCATTCCAGCAGCCATTGTGTGTGAGTTACATTTGGATTGGTTTCCACATAGGTTTTTACATTGTCCTCCTTCCAGTCTGCCTTATCTGTGCAGCAGGTGTTCTTGGAGGATTCCATGCTGGAGACTTAGCTCTGGTTTCTTTCTTACCTCATAGGGTGTGCTGGTCTCTTAATTTTTTAAAATTTTGTTTCTTTTTTTGGAAAGCTCTGTGCTTTGTGAGGTCCTAGAGAAAGGAACTGGCAGTGCACCATGTTCCTCAGCAGATAATCTCTCTGGAAGATCTGTAGTGCATATGGCAGGTATTCAGTTTGCTGTACCTGCTCTCTCCTATGATGTACCAGTGCGATCCCTCTCTTATTTTTTTCAGGAGTGGGAAGAAGTCCTCTCACCATTTCTGCAGCCTGTGACATAGCTTGGGGCATTACACACTTTGTGGAGCCTAAGCCCCTGCTGCACAGGAGGGAGGAAAGGGGGCCTTGTTCAAATGAGAAAGAAGGACTTCACCTGAATTTATTAATGTTGTAATAGCATCTAGAGGCTGCTCTCTGGGAGAGCTGGTAGGTACTTTCTGTTCAGAAAGTAAAGCTACAGTCCACCTTCTAAAGTGCTTGCAAATGGTAAAGGCAAAGAAAGTGGGTGGCTCTATGAAATGGTCTGAGAAACACCAAAGAAAGAAATGGGGTAGTTCTAATTAAGAATAATATGAAGTAGTCACAAACAGCAGCTGCCTGAGTCACTGCTGCCGTTCTGCACTGATCACAGAGTCAAGGAGCTGGAGGTGACAAGGGAGAGGAAGGGAGGGAGGGCTTACACCTTCTTCCTGCTTCCTCTGAGGAGCTATTGCAATGTATTTTATGTATTTATGTATGTATGCTGTTAGCATAAAATCACTGCTAATTGTGAAACAGTATTCCTTCACTTTTATCCCACTTCCTATTTTCTACACTTAAGGGCTACTCTGCTCCACCTCAGGGAGTAACTTCACTTCTTTGGCGTGGAGAGTATCTTACACTGCCATAAATAAAGTCAGGTTATTGTAGCACTCTCTTACCTGAGGATCTTCAGATATCCTGCAAAATACCAATTAATGTTCCTGACAGCCTCGCAAAATAGAGTAACTAATCTCATTTTACAGGTGGAAAAAATGAAGCCCGAGGAGATTGATGGTCTGATTTTTCAGTAGTACTAGGGTGGGTGCCTGGCATTGCTGAAAATCCAACATAAGTGATTGGTCCAAGGCCACACAACGAGTTGGTGGCACTGGGGAGAAGAAATACAATCCTGACACTCGGTCTTTTGAGCAAACCACCGGATGACACTTAAAAAGCACTTCTGGGGATGAAAAGTACTATATAATTATTGCTTCCAATAAAAATATTTTCCTCTTAAAGTAAAGCTTTTCTTTTTTTATTACCACTGACTTTATTAAGCCCATGTGATTGTCTTTCTTTGTTTAAGCAGTTGCAGTGCAGATCATTGAAATCATGTAAAACATTCAGACTCTGCATGCAAAATTTATGTAGTTAAAATACATTATCCACTATATTGAAACATTTTCTTGTAAAAATATTGCCTCTGCAATTCACATAAGCTTTAAACAAAACAAAACAACCCTTAAAAATAGCTATCCATGCACGAGCATCCCTCAGAAATGAAAACTCTCGTTACATTAGGGCAGATGAATCTTGGACTGTGTCATGCCCAATTTTAATCTCAGTATATCTTTGTGTAGCTTTTTTATTGCAAAAAATTAAACATAGCCTGAGGTGAAACATTACTAGCTTCCTCCTGTAGAGCAACATCTATAACTGGTGCCAGTTCATGGGCAGTGAAGTGTTTGGTGCCATGTTTGCACCTGTGGACCTTAGTTATTGGACAAGGCATCTGGAAAGAGGGGAGGGCAAACTGAGAACCAGTGCATGAAAGCATGAGGGGAAATTGCTTGATAATCCAAATGTGGAACAGAAAACAGGAACAGAGGTAACAGCTAAAGCAATAAAAGCTAAAAGCAGATGGCCAAGAAATCTTTAGGTTTTGGTCATGAAGTAGTACCTTCAGTATGTTATTTATAACTATTAACTGGCAAGGTGATCTTGCAAATACCAAGAAATACAAAGAGGCTGAAGTGCAATCATTGTCATCATTTTAAGTCTTCATTTGACATGTGTATGCTCTTTGCTACTGTAAAACTAACGATTTAGAGAAATACTGTTAAGACAATGACAACATGTTAGCAGATGAAGATTGCTCTGCCAGTAGAGTAGCTTGTTGCCTGAAATGTTACACGATATTGAGTCAACCCACTTCATGTTTTCCCCCACCCAAAAAACCACCTTGATAATTATTATTGAAGTAAATTAATCCACTGGTTTGATTGATACCAGACTTTGGCTTGGTTCCAGCTAACTGAATCCTGAAAAGAAAAAAAAAATAGCAACAAAAGAAGAAAACAGATGTGTCAGAGTTGCATACAGAAGCAAGTGATTTGTTTGGCTCTTAAAAACAGCAGGCAGTGTCAGGAGGAACAGATTCTGTATGGAAACAGTAAATGTAGACAAGGGTCACAAATGATTTTGGGGCAGTCTTTGCTGAATTGCATTCACACCTGCTGGTGCCTTATTGCCAAGCATGGATCATACTTATAACAACATTATTTTCCTTTGATGAAAAGTCTTGCAAAATAGCTATAAACTGTGTCCCACTGCATTACCTTCAGTCTGTATTTTTAGCTGTATACTGTCCCTTTGGAGCAGAGGCTAAGCAAAATATGTAATTTTTAAATGACAATGTTTAGTTTCCATTTTATGGTGGTGTGACTGGCCAAAAGAGACACTCTAAGTTCTGCTGTCTTTTTTTTCGAACTAATCAGTTTTCTAATGAACTTCTTTACTGGCTTCAGGTTAATCAGTTGCTGATTTCTTTTAATTGACTCCTTACATTGCATTTACTCTGCTTGATAATCTGCAATCAGAAAACAGTACTTGTTTTTAAATATGATATGAGAAGAAAGACTGTAACATTTAAAAAGAGACTGTATAAAAGATGGTTCCAATCAGACCTTTGTCTCTTTGAGGTCTCTTTGACCTCTGCAAACTATAATTTACTGCAAAATATGATTTTGAGTATTGTTTTTCAGATTTTTTGTTATGTAGTATCCAAGAAATTACAACTGTGCAAGAAAGAAGGCAATAATCCTTTTTGAAATTCAAATAAAAATTTCCAATAGAAATTTACTGAAATTCAGTATGTATTCACAATGAGCCTCTTAAAAAAAGACAACACTGTCAGTGTAAACCAAAACACCTACATCATTACACTGTTTGTGCAGGCAAATTTTTAAAGTTGCAAAGTACACAATTCAAGTTATACCAATGCTGCATATATGCTGTACTTTGGAATATTTTTACCTTATTTTAAAGAGGGAGCAAAAAAAATTGAAATGTTGTTTCTCTATTTTCATTCATTCTAAGCTTTCAGTCAGGTAGGTTTGTGACTTGAATATCTTCTTTCAATTTTGGGTGGTCTTATGAATTTTATTGTGTTTGCTTTGGAGGATGTTATGATTTAAAACTTGTCAGCTGTATGCCACTTCTTCATGGATGTGACTTGCTTATCTAAAATATGCATTATTAATTGTTTACTAGGCCATAGAATATATATATTTTTGAGAGCCTTGGAGGTCTTTGACTTTAAGTATCAATCCTGCTTCAAGCAGGAATACCTGTTTTCATAGTTCCTTGTGGGAAATAAAAGTAGACAGAATTACAACTTCCTATTACAGAAAATTCACTCTGATCTCGTATCAGCTTTTACCCTCTGAAATCAAGTTTTATGTTGACTATCACCCAAATTTGGTTATATTTTTATAAACTATGGCTGCAGCATCCATTTAATCCTGTCTGTCTTTAAAAAAAAGCAGAATTGCAGCACTCTTAGTAGCAGAAACAAAAGGGTTCTGTTTCTATTGCTGGCAGCACTGTTTCTAGCTCAGTCTATTTCACCATAGAGTACTTGAACTTTCTCAATCTGCTAATATGTGTATTGAGTAGTTTTGGTGTGTTCTCACGCTTCCCTTCTTAAGATCTGTATAGTCAAGTTTCCTTGACTGGGGTAATAGGGGCTGGGAAACCATAGGAGATGAGAAAGCTTGAATAAAAGACAGGAAAGGAGGCTCTGGGGAATGCACTTCAGGGCTGCCTCCACAACACTGCATAGAATGAGGGATTCTTAAATTTAGCTCAGTCCCTGCTGCCTCTACTTTGCCTCCTGGAGGGTCACTGGGGTTTCTTCTTGTTGTTCTTGCAGTGTTCTAGCTCATAACAATGCTCATAAATACAGATACAGCGGCATTAGGCACTACGTCCTCCAGAAGACTCCAGCTGTTTTGGTGTGATTGTGTGTTTCTAGACTATGTTTATCAATACTCTGACTCCCAGGAAGGCACTGTAAATTGGCTCTATACAGACCTACAGCATCAATGCTGGCACCTTTTGATTTCAGTTGACCTACAGTACATTCGTGTGATACTCTGCTTTACCTTGAAAACCTTGTTTAGAACAGAGCTAGCTCCCTGTGGACACAGTTTGTCTCTCTAACATGGCTAACTTGCAAACAAGTCAACTGTCCATCGATTCTTTAGGTAACTATATGAGCTAATGAAAAGTGCCTAGACAGAAAGCTGTAAAATATCCCTTAATGTGTCATGTTGAAATGTAGTGAGACATAATTCACAGTGTATTTATAAAGAGGGCTTTGAATTTATCTCTGTGATCTTTAATCTTGAGCAGTTCAATTTTTCTGAGATTAACTAGTTTGGGTAGTGTCAGAGTTCCCAAATACATTTTCTTTAAGGTTTTATTACCAAATCAAGGTATGGGAGGGTAGCAAGACTTCAATGTTTTGACCCATGGGAAGTGGAGGCAGCAGTCACAGCAAGTGACCAAGACAGACAAGTTGACTTTCAGAGGCTGAAATATTTTGAGCACTGATTTGTTTTGTTCTGGTTTTAATTCTTTCCCAGTCTTGACAGAGTTGCTTTTTGAAAGACATTTTAAGAGAGAGAACATAGAGTTCACTGGAGAATTAGAAAAAGTTATCCTGCTCTAATTCCACCATTGTGATTATGTCAGTACACCTGTACTTTTCACTCTGGCAGCCATAGTAAGCAGATACATCAAAGTAAGTATTCTCAGATGGGAAAAGGCATTAACTGTATTAATGCTTTTATGTATCGCATTCATGCTGGATTAACCACTTTAAAAGTAGTGACTTTAAATGAAATAATTATTTTTTTGTCAAAACTAAGTGAAAAAAAGAGGATTTAGATAAACTGGAGAGCCAACAGGATCTACCTGAGTATCATTTTGAGAATGAGAACTTTGGCCATGCGGCTACAATTTAACATGAGTCACATCTGCATGTTGCTTATATTCAGGAATGTCATGTGCATTCCAGATCTTAATGATGCACTTTAAAGACATTCAGACTCTCTATGAGGAGTATTAGAAGTGTGGAGATGGAAAGATAGTAAAAATTTTGTTGTGTTTTTAGTTTGCCTATTGGTCTCAGAGGAATGAAATTAAAAAGATTTCTTCTTGTGGATAGCCTTTAAATCAGTTCATGCTCTTTTCTAAATGGGATGAATGTGTTATTCTCTGTTTCCAAAGTATTCTTTTGATCCTAACTGTTGAGTTGAAGTTTATACAATGCAACTTCTATGTAAGCAATATTTTCTATTGATCTTTTAATGATCCTATTAGTTTCTTTCATTCCCTTAATAGAAATTTTAGCAGTAATAAAAGATAGAATCGGGCAGTAATTAGAACTGTGATTAGTTATAACATGTGTTTCTTTACCAAAGCAAAAACCCAATAAAATGTAAATTAAAATAATGGAACTATGTCTAGCTATCTTGAATTATATTAGAATGTTCACTTTCTCTCCTTTCTAAGGATTAATACACGCTTTAAAAAGTAAATGCTTTTATTATGCAAATTCAAATCGCAGTGCACTAAGTGTATTACTTTGCAAATTGCTCTTTCTCCCCCACAAATGATACAAAAAATGAAATGAAGTATGAAAAGATGTGGATGTTTGTGCTTTCAGGTCTTGAGCCTACAAACATTCATGTCAATAACCCTTGCTAATTAAAGTGGTCACACGGGCTTCTGTGACTCCAGTCATGTGTAAAACTGAGTGTGATGCAGAATATGGATTTGCATAGGCAAGCTTGGGTTTTGCAATTGAGCAATGGGATAAGGTTTTTGGTCCCTGTCCAAAGCGATTTCAAGAGCTGCCATCTCTGCAGAGAACTAAGCATATTATGGTTGGTGGTATTAAATGGTAGCTGCCACCATTTAATCTTAGTTCTGAGAAATTTCACAGTGGCTTGTGAGGTCTTATTCATGATCATTAGGTCATGCACCAAGGTATTTTTTGTGCCTGTATTATGTGACCAGAACTTGTGACTCTTCTTTGCTTGATATGACTATCCAGAGAAAACTGAAAGCTTTCTAAAACTGAAAGCAATTGTCAGGGTATAGTTTTTCAGTAGGTCTCTTAGCAGCTGTTCTTACTCATCATTTCCTGGCTCTTTTGATTAGAGTAGCTGTCTCCAAAAATTAACTAGCCAAGGCAAAGCCTGACTGTGCTAAACAGTGATCACATTCAAGCACAACCTCTTAAGCTATTTCTTGTTGGTGTAGAAAAGTGCTCTGTGATCAGGAGTTGGGAGAATCACGTGCAAAGGGACACGCTGGGCTGTGTGTTCAGCCAGGTTCCTTTGGGCAGGAGTGGCAAAGCCAGTTATGGCACAGTGCTTGCTGCCTCTTCTGCTCTTGGAGCCCACAAGGCACATATGTAATTAGCTGTCTGCTTCTGGTGGGCAGGAGAACTCGGCACAAGGGAAATCTCATGGCACTGTGCTGGGAAATGAGTCAAGCTATCAGGAAGTGAGACAGGAGCTAATTTGTGTGGGTGTCACAGTTTGTAAAAAAGTGCTTTTGAAGCTACATAAAATGTCCTTGCCAGCTCATTCACAATATAAATTAAGAGAGGAAGGGCTTGAGAAATATGAGTTAGGGCAACAATGGGTGGTTGATGTTCTCCTCTTCTTCCTTCCCCCCAAATAGTAAATATTTAAATTCCATGTGTAGCGTAGCCGCACTTACTGAAACAGCCTACTCTGCTGCCACAGAGTCTCTGCACTGTCAGCCAGAGTAGCCTGGTTTGTGCTTACAGAGAACAGAATTTAAGTGTTCAGGTTGTTCAGCGATGTACTCAGGTGAAGATATTCAGTCAATCTCTTTAACTTTCTGTTTCTTAGGCAGTGGAAATGTCAGCATTACCATAACTTAATAGCACAGTCTGGGCAGGCAGATTGTTGGATTTTTGCCTGCTTCATCAGATCCGTAACCTCCTCAGCAAAGCACTTTACAGCATAGTGTTGCTGTAACATCTCCTGTTGGAATCAATTATTTTTGCACTACCTGACCACAGTATCTTTCACATGCTCATGTAAAAGTCTTAGTTGCTGTGAGCAGGTCTCCCGTTTTGTCCTTGGCTAGGCTGTGTGCTGCTCCTACTCTGACCCTTTTTCTTTCCTAGTTAAGGACATGAAATGTTACTGAAAACCCTGAAAAGCAGCACTGAAAATGCTGCACTTGCTCTAATAGTGCATACATGTATATATAAAAATACCATCTTACTGATACCTCAGTGAGACTGGAATCTTTTTTTCCCATATACTGTGAGTGAATTCCTGTACATTAGAAAGATGTGCAGTTTGGCTAGAGCCTATTGTCTTGTTCTTTTAGCATCTTAAAAATGAAACCACAAAATTGTGTGAAGCAAAATGACTGTCCTGTGGTCAGGCTGTACTTTTATTAAAGCTTTTTAACTTTTGTTGCATTTGCTACTGTTTGGATGTGGGGTAACAGGGGATCCAGGGGATGGTTTAAACTAATTAGTTTCCTTGAGCTCCCAGGCCCTCAGCCAGATTCCTGTAAGTTTGAGCATAAAGTTTTATGGCCTATATTTTGTTCTTTATGGGAAGAAACACCATAGGGAGTTGTACTTCAAAGAATCAAGGTTCCTTTTATGCCCTTTGAACTGTGCTGGTAAACCTTCAGACAGGTTACACACTGTGACCGCTGCTTAAGAGCTCTCCTTCAATCATTCTTTTACTCTGGCTCTTTAAGAGAACCATAGATCTTTGGGATAAAATTGAGAAAAGAGAATACAGGACTTTATTAGAAACTGTGCATTCCTCTAGATGTGTGTGAGCAAGATGCAGCTTCCTGCCTGAAGCGGTGTGCTGCTTGTTACCCACAAGTACTTCTCATGTACCTGCTCTTCTTTTGAAGAAAACTGCTTCTGTATTCTCTCTGCAGCCCGAATCCCAACTGATGCTGGTAGGAATATAGATTTAGACCTGGCTATGCCAGCAGGGAGGGACTCCTGGCTTTGACATGAAACGTTCACATAAGTCAAAGTGAGTCTTTAGGAAGATGGCATTGTATTACTGTATTAGTACACATACTTTCTGATAAATATATCATAGGATAACATAGTTGTACATATACCTTATCTTTTGAACATATTGAAATAGAAATCTTGAATTGTTTTATTGTTTGCCTGGTGCAATTCACAAATGTACTGTCTATTCCTTTGCTAATGGGAAAAAAGACCTTTGATTTTCCTTACAGGTACACTGTGGAGAGAAAGATGCAAGGAATAAACCAGTGCTTAATGCCCAACTGGCATATGGTACACCATAGTTAAGGAACGTAATGATACTGTTTGTTCCCCAAAGGAAAATGCTGGGTTTGGAAACTGTACAGTGAGGCCAGCAAATGCCATGCACTCGTCAGCAGGCCTCTGCCAGAGCATGGTTTCGCTAGAGAAGGGATAAGTTTGCTTCTCCAAAGTTGCGTTTGCTTCTCCAACTTCCTCCTCAACCCCCCTGCTCATTCATGCCAGATACTCTCTGCCCCCTCCTTGGCAAGGGCAGCCAGGTAAATGCAACACCTGAAGTGATATTTTCTCAGCAGCTGCTATATGGAATGCACATCCTTCTAAAAGGATGGATGTCCTTCTAAAAGAATGGACATCCTACTAAATCCCGAATAAGCCTAATTAATTTGTTTACTGATAAAGAATCCCTCTTTAGCTGGCACTTAGTTGAAGAAATTTAAATGAGAGCCATTAATTCTAACAGTTTTAAACATCCTACTGCTATCTTATGTGTTTAGTAAATTGAAAGTAATTAAGGTTAGTTGGTTTCAAAATATCCCTTTCCTGTCTATGCAGCAGAGGTCATGCCATTGCTAATACAGTAATGAATTAAACACCCTTTATTGAAAATGTGGGTTTTATCATAAACTAAGCTGCTTTCTGAGGTGTAAAACATGAGTCATTCCGGAGAAATCCTGGTGAGAAATTCCATTAGTGACATATTTTGAATGTATCATAAAGTTATGATGTTTGTATGCGTACATGCATTTTGTTTTCATATGAGGTAGCAGGAAAATGTTGTCTTTGTCCAAGTGTACAGGTGCTTCTTTTGACTACTTTTGCTCAGGTGCTGCCTCTTTGATATGAATAGTTTGCCTGGGGATTAAATGTGCAGGCTTGTAAAATACGTGAAAAATGACCAAAGGGAGGCATTCACAGCTAAAGAAATAAAGAAATAAAGAAGTTATAAAATATATTTTAATATGAATTTTCTGTAACCTTGGATGCAGAATCTAGCCCTCTTGGTGTTCATAAGTTACCTCAATGTAGAGCACTAACAGCCATTATGTGTGTGATAGATATGTACTTTTTCCAACCTAGACTGGTTTTGAACTAAAATTACCAAGTCTATGCCAAATAGAAATGCTGGTTTTGATATACAAAAGCAATATTTTCAGGGACAATTTATGCCCATCAGAATAGGTTTGTGTTGTTTCAGATGAACAGTAGTTTTTCTTTATTTTTAAAATTTTTTTTCAAAGTGGGTTTCTGTTGCCTTAGTGTACTGTATCAGTCTGCATTTTGCCTGGTCTGGGAAAGTAGCCTGGCCCCTGTACAGAGGGATAGGGGAAGGGGATGGGAAGTGAGGGAGTGATCTGGAGAGATTCCCTAATCTCCTCTGTTACTGGCCTTAGTGGTATTTCATAGCATTTCATTTCACATAATGAATGCAAGCCCAAGGCCAAACAGTCAGAGTAATATGATCAGATTCGTAACAGAGAATTTCTCCATGGTTTATGACTTTCCAGGACTCCCAGTATAGATGGTGGGGAAATCCTGGCACTGAGTATAGGAAGGTCCTTAAATTTGAGACCTAAATATGACAGAATTAGGAATCTTTATGAGGAAAAAAAGGAAAAGAGAGATAATTAAGCTTCTTTGAACAGCTTGTTCCTCAAATGGTAACTTCTTTACTCTCTCTCCTACCCTTATGTTAATGCAGAAATGTCAATTATTCAATTTCCTTTAATCCCAGAGGATTTTTCTGATTGATTGTCTTATATCCTGGAAAGACACTTAATAATGCATCACACTGTAGTGTGATGTGTGCCCAATTTCTTAAATAGCAGGTGATGTGTGAAAGGTTTTGATGTGACTTTTCTTGGCCTAGTGTGACAAAAATAGCACTAAGCAGTTAAATAAACAGTTTCTTTGAAAAGCTATGTCCTTATGAGCAATTTGCTGAAAGTAATGAGCATTACTTTCCTGAAAGTATGAGCAGGTATCTAAACTCTGCAATATGAATTGGTTTCTTGCTTGATGATCTGCTGATCTGACCTTACTCATCATGTTGTTTACACTAAAAAATGCAATGTGACACTGGGAAATGTGATGGTCTGGTAAGGTAAAAAAACCTATAAACAACATCAGGGAATCCTGGGGAGAATTTCCTTCTGCAATTTTTTAGTGGCTTCTCTCATACAATTGCATTTCCTTCTCCTTCTTTGAGAATGGTCTGGGAGAATAACTTTACAAAAGGAGGTGAAATTGTTCTCTTACCAGCAGGCTGTATTTTCACTGGGCTGCTAGTTGCAGAGATGCATTTGTCAGCTCTTAATTGGTAATTGATATTTCAGACTGGTTAATGTTTAACATGGATGATAGGTTGTGCCACACACATTGTTTTAATAGTGTGGGTGCCAATAACCAACTATCTTCTGTCAGCTGTATCCCAGACACTGCAAAAGGATCGCTTCCAATGACTGCACAGTGTTTTGCTTTCACCACTGAATATATTGACAAAAGAAGGTACTGGAGATAGTGATCAATGTTGTATGGATTAGTGCTTAATAGCTGGAATTTTGCACCTGCCAAACCTCAAGAAGTTGACAGAAAAGGGATTCACACAGGTCATGTATCGCTTCTCCCTACCACCTCACAAATAAACCTGAAGTGTCAAATGGCAATGACACTGAAATTTGCTGGCCAAAGTGCGTAGCAGCTTATCTATTCCCAGATTCCAAACCTTTTCCTTTCTTCTAATGGAGAAACCGTATAAATGAACTTGGTTTGGGTCAGATGCGTGCTGAAGGACCCATAGCAAATCAAGAACAGTGAAATACGTCTTGCCGCTGCTGTGTCTGAGAAGTCTGAAGCATTGATCCTGTGATACCATAGTTTCCTTTCTTTATTATTGGGAAATCCAGTGCATGGAGATATTAGTGAAGAAATTAAGTTCAAATTGCACATTTTTTGACTTTAGTGGTTGGATGGCAGTCTATTTCTACCTCAGCTACCATCACGCTGTAAACAAAAGCATTTACTTTCCTATGTAATGTGTTGGTTGATAATCACACAGAAGCAGAATCCCTAATCAGTGATATACAATGTGAAATAAAAAACTCCAGCTGGCTCCTATAAAAGCAGTTTCTATCTGAAAGTCAAGCTTCTTCATTCCTACTTGGGTATCTGAACAATCTTTCTTTCAAGAGGATCTGAACATGTACTGCTCTCGTTGAAATCAGTGGGAACTCAACATGTCTGAAAATTGTGCAGCTTCATTAACTATGTACTAAACTTGGGATTTAAATACCGAACTTCAGGGTGTAATAACTGTTGTCTTCCACTAGTGAGGTATGCTATGGAAAATTGTTCTCTCATATACAAGTCCTGCTTTCTGCAGGTGAGAATTAGGATATCTGAACTCAAATCCTTTAGCTTCCCTGGTGATTGACAGCTTAAAAAAAATCTATCTTGTCTTCAGTGGAATTTAAGCGTAGGTTTAGCTTTAAGCCTGTGCTGAGGTGTTTTGTCAAACAGGAATGTAATACTGAATCCTGATCTTAGGCAGATAGAGTCCTAGAGCTTCATTTCTCTTGGCTGCTGAGCATATTCTGCAACATCCTAAATCCAATTGCTTCTCCAGTGCATCCGATTTAGTGTTTTTATTTTCTTCTAACCCTAAAGACATTAGCATTCTAACAAAATTAAAACCCAAACCAACAAATCCAGATGCATTATTATTTTCCCAGCCGTGTGCTCATGAGTTTCTCTCTGTGTGTGAAGCTGCTTTGAAAACCATTTGTTAGGATTCCTTCAATATCATACATTCTTTTGGTAAAGCCATCCAGTGGCATACACCTTGTAAATCAGTTTGGCTGATAGGCAGATGTTAAAAATCTGGGTTCTCTTGGATGTTTTTAGAAAGCTATGTGGGTTGCGGTGCTCTTAGAGATTGAGAGATGCTTTAGAGTAAAAAAACCTCAAACAAACTTCCACTGAGGATGATCTGCCAAAAGAGTTTGTTTTCTGACAGTTTATTTATAATCTCACTGCTTTGATACAAACAAAATTGAATTACTTTCATGCAGGAAATTGTGAACCAGTAGATAATTTGAATAATTTCTTCAGCTGCTCTTTGGATGCTACATTCTTTTTAGTGTGATTGGTCACAGTGCACTTTAGGTCTGCTTTCAGCTTTGTAAAAGTAAAGTAAACACTCCCTAGTTATGTGTCATTAAGGGTTTACACTTGAGAGTGAATGTATGTAGATGGGTTGAATGATCCTTGTTTAAGGAATTGCCTTTTCAAATCCCTAATGTTAAAGTATAGTGATGCTTTTTCTGTCAGAACAGGTTATCTAGATGGATATATGAAATTTCAAATCTTGGTGAACCAAGGAAGCTGGGGAGTGACTGGCTTTAAGATTTGTTTTATATGAGTTCAATTTGTACCGGTTTGGATCATGCGTAGTTGGAGGAGGGCCTGGCTGCTGCAGTGTATGATTCAGTATGGATAAAATCCCCTGGAGCCTCCTGTGGAATTGCTACCACCATTTGTATCCTTGGAGGCTACAAGAAGGCAAGAAGGTGCTTTTTTTTTTTTCTCCCTGTTTCACATGGAGTATTGACTCTGACAAAGAATCACAGTTTATTTCACGATGTTTCCCTCATACCCCATTTGTTTTAGCCTCACGTGAGGAGTGTAGCTGTTTGGCATGATAAATTTTCCCATGTGTCTTCAGACATTTTTATCTGAATCATTCTGACTTGAACAGCTTTGCAAAATATTCAGTAGTCTATTCAAATTGACTATTTGAATTACCTCTGTCCTAAATGTTACATGTTTTTTTGAAATCTATTATGCTGTAAGGTAGGATCATACCAATTATATATGGCAGTTGTCCTAAACCAGCCATACACATGACCAGTACCAGAATATGTACCTGGCTGCTGTAGAGCAATGTGGCAGTGAAACCCTTCAGGAACAACTAAACTGCAAAAAGTTTTCTCAGTGTAGTGATTTTGTAGTGACTACTGAGCTCTCCAGAATTTCATGTTTCTATGGCATTGGTGCAGTGGCAGTGTGTACCAGGTCCTGATGCACACAGGAGTGTCAGGAGTAGCCAGGAAGATGAATGTCCTGTTGCAAATTGGAGTGGTTTAACAAGAGATAATCTGTCAAGTACTATTGGGGCTATGGTGGTGAGAAAACTTGGAGCCTGAAGGCATCCATCAAAGCTGATCTTTGTTAATGATCAAAGGCGAGACTCTTCCACTCCTGCTGCTTCATGCTCTGAAGGATTAGGGTAGAAAGTCCTCAGAAACGCCTGGTGCCAAGAAAAAAAGTTTTGTAGATGAACAGTAACTGGCAACAGAATTCGTGTGAACTACACAGAAGTGCTCTAGAAGATAGAGATTCTCATCCTAATTCTCCTTTGTTTGGGTATCATGAAAGAGGTCCCAGGATATTCGTATCTGGGATAATGAGTGTTAGTCTTCCAGAAAAGCCTTTACAACTGTCCAAAATAAAACCCAAAGAAGAAAGTGTGATGAAATTTTAACATATAAAAATAATTAAATGATAAATATAGCTGCGTAAGCATACCTCCGGTTAGTTTTCCTGTGTAGGTCCCATGGCATGAGGATCATGGGATCTGAGTGTTTCTTAAACTTAGGAAATGTTCCTGTAAAGGTGTTCTCTGTTAAAGATGTGGCGCACCTCCTGTTCCTTCCCAGGGCCTGCAGTTTCACTGCCTGTCTCTGAACCAGAGAACATTGCCTTTTGGAAATCTGTTTCAGATTCATGGGCTGGAAATACAGTGTTGATGGGATATGCTATAGCAGCATTTGGTAGCACAGGGGCTGAGCTTCAAACTAAAATTTGGCTTTAATATCTGGAAGTAAACTTACTCAAGTGAGGAGGAATCTTGTTAGAAAGAAAGAGTTGTCAGGACGTTGATTCATTTGGATATTTTAAACTACAGTGTCCTAAGCCTCTCACATGATAAAGTACCACCCCCCTCCACTGAGAAGGTAAATGTATGCATCAGCTGGTTTGTTTTTTTTTTTTCCCTGAATTTTTTCACTGAATCTTTAGGGTTGTAAGGGACCATAGAGATCATCTAGTCCAACTTTCCTGCTGAAGCAGGATTGTCCATAGCTAGAGCACGTCACTCAGGACTATATCCAGGCAGGTCTTGAAAACCTCCAGAGAAGGGGATTCCACAACCTCCCTGGGCAGCCTGTTCCAGGGCTCTGTCACCCTCACCGTGAAGCAGTTTTTTCTCATATTTGAGTGGAACTTCCTATGTTCCAGATTGAGCCTGTTGCCCCTATTCTCAGTGTCTGACTTTGTCTCTCTGTGTCTTGTCTCTTGATGCACCTCTCTAATTGAGCTTCAATTTGACTTCCTGCTGAAGTGGTGAATCAAGGAAAGTAGAATCTGAGTTTATGGTTGCTGTACATAATATATATTCTCTGTTTCTCTGTTATAGTACACTGTATAGCAGTTTTCTATAATGTTAGAAACTAGGATATAAATGAGGAGTGGCAGTTTGGAGAGGGATCTTCATGTTTATCTCTGACAAACTGTTAATACCCATTGACTACATTAATTTAAAATATTAAATTTCTATTGGCAATTAGGAGCCTTTGCCACTTTTAAAGGTAATTAATAATACTGATGTTTTTATTTCTGTACAGTAGATATTGAATATGATGTGATAATTATACTGAAGTGATGCTTTAATACTTAAAGCAAACAAACAAGAACTGCTGGCAAGACACGATGGGGAATCAGATGTTATCTGTTATCTTGTAGACTGCAGTTCTAAGGAATTACCCATTTAGATCCCAAATAATATACTTCACTTAGTTTTGGCTTTTTTTTTTTTTAAATAAAATGCATTAGTGTATTCTATATGCTGTTACATATTCTAAAACACTTCTACAGCAACATTATTATCATTGGTACATTATTGTTAAAGCATACTCTTTTGTGTTATCAAACTAGCCAGTATCAAACAGCCTAACAGCCTAAACTACACACATTTGATTTTAAAAATAACCTTGCTCTGAGCCCTCTGTTAATGTTGGAGTTGACTTTGTGATTGTGAATTGTTAGATTTAAGGGTTTTTTTTTTATTTTTATTGAGATTAATGGAACAGCTTTTTGTGATGTTGCTTTTACCTTTTCTTTCCAATCTTAGTCATCTAACATTGTGCTTGAACCTCTTCATTAATAGAATAGAATCTTTTTCAAATTTAGGTTATGGGCTTTGCAAATTGCTTAGGAAATCATATTTTTTTTTTTCAAAACTATAGACTGTGGAATGAGAAAGCAAACTGATTTTCTAACTGCTTTTATCATCATTAAGATACACAGTCCTTCCCAGATAGAAACATAAATATATTCAGTGCATATCAACATTCTACCTAGGTTCATAGCACAATCACCAGTGCTCACAGTCATCCAAAAGCTGTGGGCTCAAAATAATCTCCAGTTAAATTTTGTAATTCTGTTGCTGAAAGGATATGCATGATGATGTGTAATCAATCTCAGAACATTTTTTTATTTGAGCTGGCTTCTAGTACAGTTGTTACAGAGGTGGTAGTTGCTATTGCTGAGAGATTTAGAATTGAAAGATCTTAAAAAAAATAATCTCTTGGTGCAAATTCACTCTGATGAAGAGATCAAAATGTTGCTGGTGTTCTTATGGTTGGTGTGAAGGCTAAGGATTTAGGGTAGAAAGTCAATTTTTCATTCTGACACGCTTCCTGACCTTTGGCAAGTCTCTGAGCTGTAAGTCCTATCTATAAAATGGAAATAGTAACACCTCTGCATGGAAGGTGTGAATTCTGGCCACATATCTATAAAGCACCTGGTTGAAGATAA
>JAOXNG010000042.1:21845638-21865652 GCA_028566535.1 Scolopax minor | reverse complement strand
AGCAGGTGTTACCACAGAAGCTTGGGGCTGCTTTCACTTACACCCTGAGATGAAGCTGTCGCTTCTGGTGACACCTTGGCCATGGTCACCGTAGGCCCCCTCCTGCGTTAGACCTGGGAGTTTCAACCTTATGCAATGAAGACCAAACTGCTTCTGGCTTCTCTGAGCCACAGGTGATATTCCCTCACTTTAGGTCTTTCTTAAATCCTAGGACCCCAGGGCTTGTTACTGTCATACTCCGTCCCTAAAAGCAATTGCATCTATCTCATTCCTGGCTACACATTGTCTAAGGCCTTCACATACCCTTTCTGAGATAGAAGAAGGCAATTGGAACCCCATGACTTGCAAATGAATCAAACGTGTGGGCTCAGAAAGCTCCAAGACTGAGGCCCTCTGAAAGGTGCACCTCCAACTGAGCAGACAAAGCCCTTTATGAAACTCTTGGAGACAGGGAGGAGGAGGAATTTGTTTCATCATTTCAACAAATAAGATTTCACACAGGACAAATTCTACATCTGAGCATTGCCAGAATCCTTACAGAGCAGTAAGGTCTCACCTGCTGAAGGAAGCTTGTACACGACACCCACAGGGTAGAAGGAGGAGAAAGAAGGGGAAAAGAGGAAATACCTGGTTTCAATCAACTCCTTAAAAATAGAAGTCTGATTACTGTTGCCCATTTCTGATTCCCCAAGGGAGAGCAGGAGAAAAAGAATAATCTATAAATAGTTTGCAACACAGAGAATCGTATAGCAAAGTTGCTGGGAAAGATCAATAGCATGATTCAAGGAGGGCTCCAAATTACATCTCAGGGGAGGGAGGTGCTGAAGGAATTGATAAATGAGTTGCAAATGCTCTGTGTGTTGTGTGTATCTAATTAACAGAGGGTGACTGGGATCAATAGCAACGAAGGAGCCGGTCTAAAAATAGCACTCAGGCAGGGATTGCAACCTGCGGGCAACAGCTTGGGGAAGAATCCATTAATCTAATTGAAGCACTCTGACGTTGCCTTTGAACAGAGATGCAAATATTGTCACATATCTTTTAGAATCAGTACAGTCTGAGGTCCTGTGGAACTGCTGATTTTACAAGATAATGGGTAAGGCACATTAACTCCTGTGGGAGCTCCTTTGCTTTGGTACTGTAGCATAAAAAAATGCAAAGTTTAGGTATGCTAAAGACATTTTCAGTTGAAAGCCAGCCACAGTTCAGTAAAAGACTCATGCTGAACCTGAAACTTTGCCTGCTCTATGTGTCACTCCATTAAAGTTTATGTGAGCATGAAGGCTAAGCCTGTCTAAAATGATTTATTAGATGGAACTCAAGAGCACTGAAGAAGATTAGAAAAATTAGAATTCATAAGAATAGTCAAGCCTAGTACTCTTGAGTTTGGCTGTTTCTTCTAGGAGCAATACAGAGCTAATCTCAGGAAACCCTAAAATGCATGCCAGAGCAGAAATACTATGCTAGCTTCTACTTGCTGTTTCTTATAACTGGATGCTAATATTAAGTGTGTTATGAAAAAGTGCAACAAGGCTTATTTTGTCGGGCTGGCAAGATATAAATGAGAGTGATGTATGAATCAGTCATTGTGTAAGGAAGAGAGCATGCTTCAAAGGCCGAAGAGTACTTCTTTCTTAAAAACAGGGCTCTGGAGTGGGGGTTGTAGGATGTTTAATACCGCTGCTGTGTTATTCTAAATGTTATAATGTGTTAAATACAATTTTTCTGTCATTTTTGTACTGTCTTATTTCAAAGTGGATACTAGAAACCAGAGTAAACAGCTGCATGCCAATACAGGATCCTTGTCTCGTGTTTATCCAAACTGGCAAGTTAGTGAGACCTTGTTAAGATTATTAAGAGTCTGATATGATCTGGGTTTCCTTTCTACATGGGCTAGTTGTGCAGTATCTCCAGACTCCTGGTTTAGACATAGGTTACAATATTCCTGCACTGTAAGTGCTGTAAGAGCAACATTACTAGAAATAAGCCATTCTGTATGCGCTGTGGCTTTAGTGTGGTTAAATGAAGTGAGGTAGAGATGAAGAAACATATGAGAAAACGGGAAATGTACTTCTCCTTTCCCAAAGGGCCTTTGTGTGTTTTCGGTGTTCAAGGTTAAAAGAAGACAGTAAACAGAGAGCACTATTAAGCATGCATCTTCTCTGTAATGAGATACAAAGTCCCTAAGGATAAAGTGCCAGCCTTCTCTTCATGGATGGAACAGCTGCTAAAATTTTGCAGTATCCAAAAATCAGTGATCCTCTTGGTATCAAAGGCATAAACTCTGTACTTTCATTGTACCATCCCATCTTGTACTGAGTTCAAATTCATTTGTAAAGAAAAGGATACTTAAGAGTCCTTTGAGTTGAATGTCCCTTTTCCCTTTTATAAAAGCAGACACTGTGAAAGGGCATTACAGTACAACGCACACTTCCTGTGTGAGACCTGGGGTTTCTGTGGCATGCACCATGCGCGAGTCTATTGACAAAAATTCTCAAATAGAAATTATTCTCTTGTGAGCATGATCAATTAGTGTTTCTCTTAACCCATTTTAGTTTGAGTAGTAATCTGTATCACAAACAGTAAGACTTTAAATGTAGCTGCATGAATGTTTCTCATTTGTCTAGAATTATGCGCTAATCCTCAGCATCCTTTGGAAGCAGGTGGCTGCTGTATCCTGAAGACAGCGCTGGCAGACTTGGAACTGACAAGGAAAAGGCTGCTCACAGTTATTTACAAAGGCCATCTTGGCTGCTGTCAGTATCGCTTCAGCTGGGACTTTCTGGAGCCTGCTTCTACAAATATATAACAATTCAATTGTGTAATTGCTATTACCAACATGAATTCAATTTGTCTATATTTTTAAACCATAGCATTAGGACTTAGAATCTTGAAATGTTATAGATTCTTTTAATGAATACCGATCTCTCCAGATCTTGAGAGGCAGAAATTAAGTCATCAGAAGAAGGGTATGGAATAAAGTGAAAAATGGAAGTCATTTTCAGGAAACTTGTTTTGTTTTTAATCCAATGTTGAATGCTGAATAATTTCCCTTGATCACCTGATTCACTAAAATTAAATTAGAGTTTTGATTCCAATAACTTTTGAGTCAGAGTATCTGACTTGTTAAAAGTATCAGGGTGTTGTAACTGAAAAGAGACTGAAGTTGGGGATGGGAAAATCATTGTGTTCTACCCAGCCATGTATTTCCTCCCCTGAACTGCAATCACTGTGAAAACTGGAAAAGGAGCCTAAACTTGCTCAATCCTTCTCATCTCAACAAGAGGATCAGATTAGAAAAAGCATGGTCCAGAATGATTATGTGGTGGTGACTTTGAGCTAGACAGATAGTACTACCTTATTTTTGGTGAGCAGTGATTAGAATTCCAATGTCAAAGCACTTAAAGCATAGGCTGGCTTCCAACTTGCCTGATACAGAATGTTCTGTAAAGTACTATGGAACACTGGGCCATCTCATATGCTTACTGTTATTAATAGTTGTTAGTAGCTTACATAAGGCATCTCTTACATTTCCTTTAATTCATATAGAATAGTTGCTGCGTGCTCTGTTGACAGCTTTGCATGTCTGCTTCATTGGCATGGACAGGACAGGAAATACTATTCTTGCACTTAACTGTGCATACGGGAATAGCTAAATGGCATCTCTTCAAATGTGTGCACAAAGGGGGAGGATCTGTGAGAAAAAGACAGTGTGCATCTGCATAATGTCATGTTGTGTGGTTTCTGCTACAGGCAAATTCCCTGTGAAAGACATTCACTGGTACAAACCAACCTGAGGAATAGGAACAGAAGGAAGTGTAAGATCTAGACTCATTATTAAGTATTAGATGTTACGAGTAAGTAATGAGGGATATTCTAAACTCCAGGGGTTGCAGTACACCAACTCTGGGGATGTCTTGTGGGATGGATAAGGAAAGGAATCTTCCCCACTGTATTTCTTATCACTACCTTGCCAGGCTGCTTGGATGCTTCAACATTTGCCTTTGAAAGTAAGCTCTTCTGCAGACAAAAATACTTGAAACAATAGAGTTTTGTGCCCAGGAGTTTTGTAGAAGGCTTGCTCCCATTCTGATTGTTTTGTGTGGCAACCTGACCTAGTTTTGAAAGTACAAATCCAGACTTGTATCCAGTACAGTTAATCTCTGTTTTTTTCTTTTCAGATGGACTTAGCAGAGTTTATAACTGTCTTCAGATCTGTGCAGGGTCATGTCCTTAGTCACTTCTCAATGTTGATACTGGCATTGTTTCAAATATAATGAATACCTGAGTAAACAATCCTGAAAAATATATGTGTGTGTATATATATGTTCAAGATTATATTTATTAGTTTGGCCATTGGCCAAATGCCTAAGTACAATTGCTGTCTTGAATAACGATCAATCTCTGATAGTCACTAGCTTTAAGGCAAACTTTTTCCTTTAAGATCTTAGACCAGACAAGGTTCTTTGAATCCTCATGTGCACTTGATTGAATAACTACTGATTTTATTTGAACTGATACTAAAAGGAAGACTTCTTAGAATCAGGTTATTAAATAGACTGCCTTAGTTAAGTGGCATATTCTGTGCACTTAAAAAAAAGCGCTTAGACTCAGAGGGTGGAAGGGTAGTTCAGCCCAAATTCAGCCCTCTGTTGGATTTAGAACAAATTATAAGTGATGTCTTCTGTTGGCTAGCAATTAGCAATCTCTCCCACAGCCACCTAATAGTGAGCAGGATCTTCTGGTTTTGGGTTTGATTCTTTACCATCCCAAGATTTGTTGTAGGTCTAGGCTTATTGCTGCAATGGCACTCAGTAGATGGCACGACCCCATGTGAAACCCCATGTCAGTTTAGGAATACTGTGTGATGTATTGAAAGCACCCTAGAATGTTTTTTCTTTACAATCTTCCTTAGATGAGGAGAGAAGATAATGAAAAACTGATTCCTTTCTCCTTTTCAGAACCTGCCTAAGAAAGCTGCTTATGTGTTCTTTTATCCTGTGGCCCACAGTGCTGTTTTCAGTATGCCTCAGATGTACTGCATTATGTCTTTTTGAAGCCGAGGTTGATCACCGTCATCTGTGCAGCTCAGCCTCGTTGGAACTATAATTAAGCCCTTCTGTTACAAACCAAATACTCTGAAAATCATTTTCTTCATTGACTGCACCTGCCAAGGGAGAACTCCTGCAACCTTTAATGATGCAGGTAATTCTATTACTGCCAAAACAAATGCTCCATTACAGAAAGGCTGCAGAACCAGAACTAGAACTCACTGAAAAATTATCCAGAATGCTTTTGCCCCCATCCACATCAACAGTTGAATATTTTGTAGAAACATACTGGCCTTTTGGGCCAAGGTTCTTTAGAACAGGAGAGAGATTGGTGCTCAGAATTGTTAGTAGCACAGATTAAAGGATTCTCACGGGGACGTGGAGATGCAGCTTTATACATTTACTTCAGAAAAAACCCCAAACTATCTATGGCAAATGTTATAAAAATTGGGCTACTGCCAGTTCTGAGAACGTTTGTTCACCCTTCTGCTCCCTAGCCCCAAAATGGAAAAATTTTGTTTTCATTCTACCATAGAGCAAAGCAACAAGGTCTTTTTACAGGCAGAATTCTGGTTTCCGGTGAGATCAAACTATACCTTTGTCATGATCTCAATATACTCTTTTCCCAGGTGACAAGATGTCAGTAGGTTCTTACAATTCTGCAGTGATGGGACTTTGAAAGCCTTGAAAAATGCCATCAGCTTTGTTCTACATTCACAAAGTTTGAATCCTGGTCGTGATGGGAAGGTAAATGGAGACTCTGATTTTCATTTCTACACTTTAATACCATGTTCGTTCATATCTGCTAGGTCTGCTCCTGCTATAGCTGATTTGAATTCTAAACAGTGTTAGATATTTTTTTTTGGTAAAGCTGTGCCATTCATCTTTAATATAATCATGTAATTTACTCTATTAATGCCAGCTGCTACATTTGGCACAGGTCACCTGGAGTGTTTGGAACACTATATTAATTTTTTCTTGAACCTATTAGCTAATTCTGAAAATCCATAGAAGTCAGAGCACTCCGCCTCCACAGTCAGAGAAGGTTTATTTTTGTTCATGTTCCTGAATACCTTCTTAGTTTGTCAGAAACAAAAATCCAGTAGGAGATGGACTTTCATTTTGCATTTATTTATTTGTTTATTTTCTCCTTGGCAATCCCAGGGTGGGCCCTGGTAACACTTTTCAGAGAGAGTTATGCATGGGGTGGGGAATTTATCTCACCTAATGTCTGCCTAAGAACACTGGATCTAATTGGCTCACAGAAGCTTGGAAGTTAAGCTTATGCCTTGCATGCATGTAATAAGTGTCAATCACAACTGATCTTGACAGCGCTGTTTTTTAATCCTCCTCTCTGTGTCACTTTATGGTGCATGGTTGGTATCCAGCTCTTGATCTCAGAGATGCTTGTGACAGTACCTTCTGTGTCTGTCATATAGAATTGCTTGGTTGTGGGGACATCTCTGCATCACAATTTTCTAAAAGTGGCCCCTTTGATTTTGTAAAGCAGAACAACTGTTCTCAGAAGAGGATACTTTTCAGCTGGTTGGTGCATGTCACTTCTCCTCTCTTGTATGTGAAATCTTCTAGGATGGATTTTTACTGCTGAGGTAAGAGTTTGAGATGTTTTGTTTCCAATCTCTGTCAAATTTTGCTGAAGACTCCCCACCCTACCCCTGGTCTCACAGAAAACAGGGAAAAGATTTGGAATTGCATAGAGGTTTGTACGAGTTAGGGCCTCTTCACTCTGAAACATAAGAAAAAAAAAACTGGAACATGGGTGATGGCCTCAGCAAGCATAACAGCTGAAACATGGTGTGGAACAACTGTGGTTTTTCTTGAGCTATGAATTAATATTTTTTCAAGCCACAGGTAATGGCATAGGTCTTGTCTCCTTCCAGCCCACTTTCCAATTATTTTGTCCTAATACACAGGAGAATGCATTGTTTTAGCTACTGCCCAAAACAAATTCAACCTGAAAACTAAGATAAAACATGACATTTAAAAATGAAATTTTTAACAGGAGGCTGTACTTTAAATACTGAAAGAGCTCTTCTTCAGCTGAGGAAGTTCCAGTAAGTACAGGCCTCTGGCAAGCTAGATTACTGCTCTACTGTAAAAACAGAGCTTCTGATCTCAGAAAAAGCTATTTTCCCCTTGTAAAACTGTTATGTATTTATTAAGACTAGACAATAATGTGAGACAGTTTTGACTAACTAGGAGCATTACTGAAGGTGATAACATAATTAGGGCATGGGCTGTCAGAGGCTGATACAATAGCTAACAGGAAAATGGTTTAATTTCTTCATCTGGACCATAGAATGAATTTGAAATACTGCTGCTGCTTCTGATGAATCAAATTCACTATAGGCTCTTGCCTAATGTGCAGCTAGTTAGCAGAGCGCTTCAGCAGGATTGTTTGAGGTATCCCATGAGAGCTCTCCCAACATAGTTCTAGCTCACAGCATAACTTATTGAACATTTTCTAAATGATCAGACTTCTACAAAAGGTTGAACAAAGTGTTCATGGTCCATAAAGATCCTGTTTGATCAGCAGTGGTTCGGTAGTTTAGGTCCAATCCCCATAGAGATTAACTTCAAGTTGGTTTGTAGTTCTAGGAAAATGTAGCACAACTCAGAGTATTCTAAATTAGTAATCAACTAATGTTGCTGTTTTCAGTGTACAAATCCTTCTTAATAGACTAAAAAACCTCCTATTTAGTTTTGGACATAAACAGCTGTCTTTTTCTAATGCACTACTGTGAGCACATCCATAGCCAGAGGTTCATGCTAATTAGAAAGGGATATTGTGAGTGTATGTGTATTAGTTTCAACTTTGTGTTTAACCTCCCCAGATTTCTCAATGTTGATGTCAAAAAGGGGCTTTCTTTTAGCCTAATGCCTTGAAACTACTTATCCCAATATTTATGTTTGTGTTATATTGCACACAATCCCATGCCTTTAGCACATAATTAATGTGAGGCTGTGTCATCAAACCCTGAGGCCTGTCACTGTTGCAATTGATTGTTAATTTAAAACATGTTTTATTCCTCAAATGATCTCTTTTGAAGAGAATCTTTCTGCCAGAGTTGTGTACTGCTTTGTTTTCAAAGTAATCATCTACAGTCCAGATTTCCTTTGGGAGGGAAAAAACAAACAAACAAAAATGAAAAGCCAAAATAAAGAGCCAGAGCCAAACCCTTTCAAATTAATAAGTTAAAGACTTCAGACTTTTGTATTGTTAACCGATGTTGAGGCATTAAGCTTCCTCCCATACTTTCCTTCCCTCTTGTTAAAGCTTTTTTTTTTTCTTTCTAGGATCAATTTTTACAAGTCTGAGTTTTTCTTCTTCATCAGAAATAATATGTTAAAGTTATTAAGCCAGCAAGGACTGAATAGATTTTTAGGATTTTTTGCCTCCCAGTCCTGTATCAAAAAAAAAAGGCGGTGAGCATAAGCTGTTGCCCTTTTAAGGAAAGAGTAATCTTTTTTCCAGTACTAACAAATTTCAACCACATTTGAAAAGATCACGTTTCTGTGCTGTAGGTAGATGGCTCCAGCATTATTCATATGATTCTTTGTTTATGTCTGTAGCAGCCCTTTAACAAGAGCAGTGAGCCAGCTCTGAAATACAATAGTGCTTAGGGCCAGCCTTTTATGTTTGTTTACTCATTTTTATGAGCTTCCCTCAGTTATTTGATTCACAGGGCTGAAGCATGCCAGAAGACAGCTCAAGAAATTCATCAGACTTTTTAAAAGAGGGGCCTGCTCTGTTGACCTTGCAGTAGCAGGACACTAGAGGTTTCTTATGGGACTTAAAATCTGTATTTTTTTTAACCACATGACTAGTTGAAAATAGAAAATCTCCACTGCTGTGTATACCACCCTATCTCCACTAGCATAGATCTGTTGATGAGAAAATGAGGCAAGAGGAGCAAATGAAAGGGACAGCTAGTTATGGCACATTAGGCAGAAGCAGCAGCACACGTCACTGCAGCAGAAGTGTCCTTAGGAACTGTATAAAACATCACAGACAGAGAAACGGACACAGTGAGGAGGTAGCTTTTGTGGCCTTTGCCACAGACAATGGTATGGCAGACCACACTGAAGATTGTTTCATGTTTCCCAGTTGTGTATTCCTTAGGGTATATGATCTTTGCAAAGATCTCGCCATGCTGGATGCTGAATGTTGCACAGGCAAAAAGATTTAACAGGATTTAACAGGGAGATAAATTAACTACTGGAACATTTTCTACAGTGCTTCATTTCTTGTATATTTCTGAAGATCTTTCAGAAAAGAACTTTCAGGAAAGCTAAAGTAACCCTAGATTTGAGCCCGTTTGTATAGATGTTTGCCTAGAAATATATATAAAAATCCCTCTTCTCTGTGAACGTGTACCCAGTAAAATGAGTGTTGACTCTTTGAACGCTTGAATATTTAAAAACTGAGCAAAAAGGATGCAGTTAATATTTATCCTTTGGGTTTAGAACCTTTTTTTTTACATGTGTATGTATAATTCCAAGAACAAAGGGATTGAATCATCCAGGTACCACTATACTAGAAGTAATTAATACTTAGAGGGTAAGCATGGTTTGTCCTCCCATAAATTGATTTAATTTTCATATCCTGATTGCCTAGAGAGGCTCACTTCAGCAACCTTGCAGAATTTGCTATGGGTTTGATTTATTCTATAACATCCTTACACAATTCTAATCCTTCCAGCTATCACACATATTAGTTGTGATAGGAATTAGTTACAGATTTAATGCCCCATTGATATCAGTGAAAATAATTAATTTTGTAACATCTTTAAAAGAGAGGAGATCAGAGTTGCAGGTATTTTCCTACTGCTAATTCTCATTTCACTATCATTTCTACTACAAAGGTAAATCTTGTGAGCTTAAAATATGACTGATATCTGAAAAGTAACAGATGTATGTAGGCATAGTGAATGCCTTTGCAAGTAAAGGGCAAGAGAGTAGTTTTACACTAGTTTACAAGGACTCCACTTTTTAGATTACGGTAGTATAGATGGGATAGCATTTACTAATAAACTCTGTGAATATTCAAAAAACCATGATCAGTATTGATTTCTCTCTAAAATTCATTTTAAATGCAAAGACTGTCTACCAGTTTTATTCCTTTCTCTATTAAAACATTTACTGCAAAGCAATACATTAGTACAATCAAGCTGAATGTGCCAGCAAGCTGCTAGCTCTTCTGCACAGTGGTGCCTCCCAGTTAAGTTAAACACCGTGCCTTCCACAATATTATTTACAATGTCTTCACCTTTGGCTTCTGTCTCTGAATTTCAAGGGGGAAAGCAGCATATCATAACAATTCTGATTTAATTCCTGGGTCAGATCTGTAAAAGATAGTTATAGTGGGATTTCGAAGGATACCAAAGTAAATAGTTCCTTTTAGAACACAAAGCCATTTATTAAATAAGTATGGAGTGATCCTAGAGTGCACAGACACTTAGATGAAATAGCCTCAGAGCTGCTAGTAGTTATTGTTCAAACTCAGTATGGAGTATAGATAAATTAATTAAAAAGCATTGAAAAAGACAAATTTGATGCCTGTCTTTGAAATGGGGAAAGGAAGAAAATTCAGGGGAATTTTAGAGTGGTCAGCTTAATGGCAACTTCTTGAAACACACTAAAACTAATAACCAAACAATATCTGTGAATTGTGTTGAAACAACTTGGATTTAAGATTGTCAGATCCTTTTTCCAGGTATCGTGTCTTGTGTATAAGAAAGAAAAAGCAGGCATCATAAGTCATGTAGTTGGTGAGTTTTTTGTCTCTTGTGATCCTCTCATAAGCAAGCCAAAGAACCAGAGTCCTGAGAGGCTGCTGTAAAATTAATACAAAATCAGCTGGATAGCTATTTCCTATATGGCAGTTCTTGGCGGTCAACTGTCACAGTGCTAATAGTGGTTTTACCATGTTCTTTCTTACTTTCTGTGTCCGTTTTTTTTTTTTTTTTAATTAATAATTGAATAAGAATATTGACTTATGAAATTGGTAGATGAGTTGATATCTTGAAACAAGTACTCCAGTACTCCAAAGTGTACTTTGGAGATCTTGATAGGCTTAAAAGTGATCTTAATAAAGGTTAGACGGTTATGGGAAGGAAGGGACAGAAATGTAACATGTCCTGCTTTTTGAAGTATTGTAATGACTGAAATGGCCTGTAGAAATCTCTGTATACTTCTATGCTTCTGCATAGTTATAGTCAGTCTGACTGACAAACTCAGAGATGAGATGTCTGGAGTCATCTGGAAATGGCTAAAATGGAGAAATCCATTCCTGTTTGTTACAAAGTCCCAGTGTAGGCAGCAGCAGTGAGCAATGAGCAGGGCATATTTTCCTAGAACAGTACTCTGCATTCCTGTGGAGAAGTGCATAAGCTTTTAAATAAAGACAGAAGAAACTCTGCTTATATGCTGAAATTTGGTATACTCTATGTTTTGTACAATGAAGTTTTGCACTGAGCTCTAGTTTTTTTGGGTTTTTATTTGGAACATAGGGTATTCTTTCCTGCTAGTTTCCAGATAGCCCATGGTCAGTAAAATTAGAAGTGGACAACATGCAAGAAAATATAATTAAAAGCTGTTCCCTCTCAATTTCCTCTGTGGATTTCAGTAAGAAAAATATTAAGAATAAACTCTTGAGCAAAGCTGGTTTTTTAATGGGCTTTTCCATCTCTAATGGTACAAACATCTTAATTTGTCATTGACAGTAGTAGTAGAAACAGCTGTTCTTAACTGAAGAAAAACTCTCCTGATACTTTCTTCTGTAAGTCAGACAAACCCAAAACCTGAATCTGCACACTTCTGAAACGTCATAGGTTTAAAGCTGGATCAGGCTGTGAACTTTGTATCTGGACCGTATCAATATAAGAAACCAATCTAAAAGAAAAAAATAAATCAAAGCTGTTTTAGGAGTGGTGTGCATATAAAAAATTATTTAATTCATACTCTTTCAAGGTTTTATATTCCTCCTTATTCCAAGAGCCTAAGATTGCACAGCTTGCACTCAGAAGTGAAGTTAGCATAAGCAGTCTGAAGTTGCAGGCTTTTGGGAGGCAGATTGTTTTGTCATAAAGAGTACAGGCAAATGTTTATGGAATATATCCTTCAAAGTATGACATAATGATTTGCATTCTTTGGCAACTGTTAGTACCTGATGCTGTGGAAACATTTGCATGTACTGCAAGCCCTTGCAGGGTCCCTTGGTGAAGATGGGGTAGTGTTCCTCATTAAGAAACTGATAAAAGACTGGAAGGAGCTGTCAAATCCTACTGTCAAATCCTATGCACTATATGTGTGTGCTTGTGTGTATTATTTTTCCCTTTCTGGAATAGTAAGAAGCTTTCAAATGCCTGTCTGTTCATCAGAACACTGGGTGGGCATATACAATCATTTGGGACTTACTGCTGTTAGGTCTGTGCTATTATTCATATATACTTTTTTATTAGCAACATAGCTAAAGAAGCCATAGAGGTGGTAAGGATGAGGTTACCAACTTACTTTTGCTAAACCCACACTGGATTAAAGTGAACTGGAACATTAGCCTACTTTATTCTGCCTATGCTTAGTGCATACCAAGTATAGCAGAACCCAGCTAAGGGAAAATATAGGCTATAAGATGGGAGTGGGGAAGACAGGCTGTAAGACACACCTTGCAACCATTTCTATGGGTCTTTGCATGCAGATGGAATAAAATTGAAGAGTTCGTCCATATATGAGCAACTGGAAGCAAAACCAACATAAACATTCTTGCACAATTCATCAATAAACTAATGTGTCTTCATTAGCAAGGTAGCATTTTGTTTTATTGATATTAAAGATCTACCTTTTTTGTAGGGTCTCACTGCAATTGTTATTGATGAATAAAACACTGAGCTAAAATTATTGTCTTTGAAAAGGTATAATCTTGATTGGATGGTTTTATTTTGCTTGCAGTGTCTCCTATAAGCCCTATACTATTATGTATCATTACACAAGTCTCAATTATGACTCATAGCGGACACTGCAAGCATGAGACAGTAGCAAAACGATGAAGCTATATTGGGGTACGTGGATCAGTTAGGGTTATTTTAAGAATGCATTTTGACTTATGTCATTCATAGTTTAAATATGACTTGTTCAATAACATGTTCAGTTGTAATTAGATAATTTAATGTCTACTGACAGGTCTTTTGTGACTGAGACCCAATTTTAGCTCTGCATACCAAGGAGCTTGCCAAGGAAAAGTAACCCCTTTTACTCAGTAAGGAAGGATAATGGATAACTTCTGGAATTAAGTGAAAAATTGAATCCAGCTTCCTGTGTGCACTTTAGGTCCCACACTGGGATTACAGAACTAGCTCTGAACTGCTTGGCTGCTGACAATAAAGATTTTATGTGTGTCGTGTTGAATTTTCAAAGAAGTTCTCAAATCAAAAAGGTCATTTTTACATTGAGTCCAGGCTGTTTGTTTAGGAATTTAAGTGCTTTGCACTGTTCTATCTTCTCTGTGGAACTCAAGTTTATGTAGCCATTTTGGAGAAAAATGGTAATATACCAGTTTAAGGAAAGGGGAGAAAGAAAATAAGGTCATATGCAAGCAGAATTTCAAAGTGTTAGCCTACTTTCCATCATTAAGAATTTATCCACTGCAGAGCTGTTATTGGCCAAATGCTTGCTTGCCAATGAGCTAACTATAAGAGGAATTTTATAAACACAAGAATCAAGCATTTCATTATATTATTATTAATTAATATCTGTCCATATATCTATATATCTATAAGCAATGCATAATTGTTATCTTTACCAATGAAGGTGCTTCTGCCCTTGGCATAAAGCAGCAAATAAAAATTAGATGCTTTTTTCATGTATTCTATGTTTTTAAATATTTATATGCTGTCTTCTGTGGCACATAACCTATTGCATTATAGGTCATCTCTTCTGTAGAGTGTTTCATCCTGAGAACTGCTTGACTGTGCCATGTAATCACTAGGAGCAGACACATGAGACCCCCTACAAGAAGGAAATGCCATCATTTCTAATCTGTGCATATAAATGGATCATGCAAGACTTAAGACCTGTATGAATATCCCCTCAGAAAAATTTTGAAAGTCTGTATTAAAAGCGTATTCATTTTAGCATAACATGCTCCCACAGAGGCTTTCTGCAATGCGCCATTAATCAGGAAAAGCTTCATTAATCAAGATATAGTCTGAATTTTTGAAAACATATTTAAATTAAAGACTCGGTTCTTTCAGACTGTATTTTCTAATGTATTTAGCTAGAACTGTGTGAAACTCCCAGCCAAGAGAAGATAGTTGATCTTAATACAGACTTTAAAATAGGGTGTCTTTAACTTTGAATTTTAGATTCTTTTTGGCATGAGACAGATTTACAATCTTTCTATTTGTAAAGGATTTCTATATTTTATGTAAAACTCCCGTGTGTACTGAGAATATTTTCTTTGAAATTCCACTGTATGAATTCCAAAAGAAAATAACCAGGAAGCCCTGTGATGTGATATTGTTACCAGACTCTCACTTAACTACTAATTTGTCTTTTAACTTGGTCGTGGGAACCCTAATTTACTAATCTAATTCAATGCATTTGTTGCCTTTAGAGATCAATTCTGCTCCAAGAAAAGTCAATAACAAAACCCTATTGATTTTACTTGGACCAGATCAGTCCCTTTACACATTAGTGAGGCCTTATACCATCATAACTTTTTGTGTAATTTCTGAAATATTAACCAATGTTTTTGTCCAGTACAGATCCTGACATACTCTTGTAAAAGGAAATTTGGAAGGCACTTGACTTTTCCAAAGAGCTGTAACAGGTCAAATATACAGCCAGAATTTCCAGTCCTCTGAACCACAGTGCATAGGAAGGGCTCCACTGGGACCATGTGGCATGAAGAGGTAGATTGCTAAATATGCTATTAATATACTTGATAATTATTGCTTTCAACTACTTAAATAACTAATTTTTCTTTCTCAGGCATAGATTAGGGGTGAAGTTTTTAGAGGAAATCAAATATATTGTAAAACATGTGGTTTGGGGAGGAAGTCTAATTTAGTACAAGAATGGTTACCTCTTTTCCTAAGTAGAAACTACCTTACAGCTATGCTCTTGAATGTACTGTACATCCTGATTCTTCTTAGAGTAAATATGGTAAAGAAATGAGGGACTGAGACTCTGTTTGTGGTGTCAATGCCATGTCCTTCCTGTATTCTGGCTCTAGATCAGTTGTAGGATTTGGCCACTAGTACAGAAATGTTCTAAAACCCATCTGTAAAAGCAGTCACAGTAATGCATACAATAATTTGGGAGCTCATAATCTTTAAGATTTTAGCAGAAGGTCATAGGCAGATATAAACAAGAGTCAACGAGGAAACTGCTGGAGGATATTAAGTGAAATTCAAATAGATCAAGGTGTATATGGTGGATAGCCTGGTTACTAGGTGATACCTAAACTGTTACCTCAACATACAGAGTTGAAGAGGAAAACAACTGTCAGTAAAACATTTTTTAAAATCACCTCTCCCTGTTGTGATTACTGTGAGATGAAAACCTGGATATTGTAATTAAAAAGTTTAAACAAAGAATATGCAAAATATAGAGGAAAGCATGTGGTCTGGGAATTGAGTCAATGAGAATGCATATAGAATGAGGTTTGTCTACAGTCTAGCAGATTTTATCTGAACTGCCTCAGCTCTGTATAAATGACTGGAAAATGATTCATAAGACATTCTGAAGTTTCTGGTCAAGGCCTTATAGAATGAACAACAGTGTACAACCTCTGCATCTTCAAACAATCTGAGGCTTAGTAAACTATAAAGATTGTATCTCCCAGAGGTCTTATCAGCTATTTCACTTTAATTAAGGTATTAAAAAAAAACAAACCTGTTCTTGATACTTACAAACATAAAGTGTTGTGTATTTCTTTGTGTGAAGCAAATTCATAGCTTCACCCCCGTCTCCATTTTTTTGTGTGTCTACAGGTAGACTGTGTTTGAAATTACACTTTATTTTATAGAAATTACTGAACCCAGTAAAATAAATCTTCTAAACAACATTTTATATATAAAGGCCTTGCTGATGTGTGGCTACATGTTATGAGACCTAACCTTTAAAAACGGAACCGGTAATTTCTTTACTAGAAAATCCTACAGATTTATCACATTGTGCTGTGTTAAAGTAATGATGCAGCAAGCTCCCCATTAGTTAGTAAGCAAGAAACCCTTAGGGCAACTGAAATGAAACAACTTGATGTACAGAGTACCTGGAAAAAAATTACAAGGCTAGACAAGAAGAATGTTGCTACGCTGGAGGTCTGTAACCACAGTCTCCAGGTGCCATGAGTCCTTGCCCTACCAGAGCAGTTGTTACAGATTTTGCTTCCTTGTAGCAAAAAGATTTTCTCTCTTTAAGAATAGTGGCTGTTACCTAAACAGTATAATGTACTTCCAAATTTATAATTTAAAGTGTCTGCACAAGACAGTGTTATTAATGTATTTTAGCATAGGATATTGAAAGAATTTCTAAAACTCTTAATTAACCTTTGCTGTGCAAACTCCTTGTTTCATAATCAGAAAATAAAGAAGTTGCTAATAAACAAGTTGATTAAGAATAAATAAATAAATAAATGCCAGTTTGTCAGAAAGTGAGTTTCTGAAAGATTTCTGTACATTAAGCTGGTAGTTTTAACAAAACTAGTGAAGAACCTAGAATTGAGGTATGTTGAAAAATAATTTTTGTAAAGAACTTTAATAAGTCATTTTGTCAATTTATATTTGCTTGTTCCACACTTGGAACCACCTGTCTTCCCAAAGAAATGGAGCTAAGTTTTCACAAACCAAATTATGACTATGAAGATTAAACTTGTGTTGTTTTTTTTTTTTTTTTCTGTAAATAAATAAATAACTTTATCTGTGAATCAAAGAGCAAATAACAAAGAAATTAGTCATTCCTGTTTCTCTCTCAGGTTTCATTCCTAAAACATAATTAGCATATGTGTCCGGTATGGAATTTCCTTGTGAAACTTTAAATATGCCAGATTTTTAAAGAGCAGTATTTGTGCTGTTGATTGACTGCATGAATCATTTTATGTGTGGCAGTGGGAAGGAGATAGAAATGGGACATTTTGTGGGGAAACATAACACAGGAATGCAGACATTTTACACACTCTAATTGTAGAGCAAGAACTATAGTAATATTACTATAGTAATAAATTAACAATAGGAAAGAAAAAGTAAGTGTGAGGGCTCTGCTACTATGCATCCCAAACAGATCAAAACTGTGCTCAGATATTTTTTGTGGGTTTCGTAAATATTTTGATACTTTGCATGAAGTGATGTTGTTGTAATTTTCTTTTCATTAAACATTATTTGTCTCCTACATACCCTGCTAGGTATCTGTATGTTATCCTTCATTACAATTAAAGTTATATTTGTAGAGCTAGTATTTGCAGAACTGTATGTGTTCTATACATATATAGTATAGAACATCTATGTAGAACTAATAAGCATGTGCAAGAAAAACTGCAGGTTCAATTATTTTTGCTTGACTTACTGCTTCAGCTTCTGAAGACAGAGAAGTTGACCGACTATTGAAAATTTCTCAAGAGTGTAGATTGAAGTGGCAATTACTCTTACACCCTTGACTGGAGTTCTCTCTCAGGCTCCTTTGTAGCAACTAGTATGTTTCTTTCATTGTAGATTTACAGCATGAAAATTCATGGGCTGAATCACCTTCAAGAACTGTTATATTGTAGTTTTGGAAACGCAGCATTTCTGTGCTGACACATCAGTTATTTTAATGTTACATATTGAATTAAATTATTATTATCAATATTGCTTTCAGAGGCAACATTAATTCCTGTATATTAATATGTGTACCTGAAATATGCTGTCATATGTTGCATAAGGTTATTTACTTCTTAAATTGTAGAGCTTGAAGTTCATAGAATTGTTCTCTTTTAGCAGCAAGTCACAAACTTTTGTCAGTAGAAGTAGGACCTCCCTGATATAATATTCTCCTTCATGGGATACTGACTTTATATTAAAAATACCACTAAAATCATAAGGAGCAAGCTTATGAGTAATATTGTGTAAGGACAGTATGCAGTCCTTACTTATGCAGTCCTCTCTTAATGAGGGCTTTAGAGTCATTAATGAATTGTATGGAGAAAAGTAGGGATCAGAAAGTCTTTATCAGGTGTTTGTATAATTATTGCTATTTTTACCGGGATCTGTGGCTTAAATACCAGAACAGCAACAGATGTGTTACCATCTTTAAATTTTATGGCATTGTTTATAATTTCACTTTGTTAAAATTTTAATACATTTAAGTACATTGTACATGTGGCATAACTACTGCTAGAATTAGTTAAAAGGGATTTAAAGAATTCTTTTCTTAGCCATTTCCTACAGGGAGCCTTTCAAAATCACTTTACTGACTCCAAACCATTTCAATTTCTACTTGTATAATTTTACAAGAAATATGACAAATGTAACTATTTTCCCAATGTTTTATGTCCCTAATGAGGAGCAAAAGGTCGAGGACTTTGGGATGGAGGGGGAAACCAATTATTCTTGCTACTGTGCTTTGGAATACTGTTTGGAACTTGCACTCATTTTCTACCAGCAGGATTACAGGACAGTTAATTTCCTTACAAAGTTTATGAGGCTCAAAGGATTGTTCTTTGTGTGTATTTTTTAGATGCTTGTGGTTCTTGCATGAAAGAAGCTCCACAGTAGTTCCTCTGTGTATGTACATAGCTATATCTAAAAAAAAAAAAAAAGCTTCTTAGAATATTTAGATCTTGAGAATTAGATTATTTTTGAGGTCATTAGGTGCTTTAAGCTGCAGATAGATGTCTGACAGATTTTAAAAAATACTTATATGCCTATCTCATCGGTAGAGCTGATATGCCTAGTCTATGAGGTATTTGTTAAAGTCCTAATTGCCTATATACTTGTTAGGCACATTAATTAAAAATCTGATTCTAACTGTCATTAAGGGCAATGAAGGAAGGCAGTCACTGGAAAATAAAGAAAAGGTCAGAAAGAAAAACAGGTCAGTGCCATTATCAAACTTGATAAATTCTTCTCATATTTGGTTTGTGTGACTTAATGGCTGGGTACTGAGAGAATCACGCAATGGTTTGGGTTGGAGGGGACATTTAAACATCATCTAATGCAACTCCTTGCCATGGGCAGAGGCATCTGTCACTAGGCCAGGTTGCTGGAAGTCCTGTGGTATAAGAATACAGCTGGGTAAGAGCTTTATTTGTAATGTAATAATTGATTGAATTTTCCTAGTGTCAGGAGAAAGGTGAGAAGACAGGGATCTGCTTTTGAAAATACTAGCCCTGGCTTCTGCTTAAGTAAGGCTTGTCAGCTCTCATGGAAGCACTGGGCAAGGCTCTGCAGTAGGTGAAGATCACTTAAGCTGGTTCAGTTTGTAACAACCCCAGAACTGAAAATACTGGTGCTTGTGAGGCCAGATAGTCAATCTTTCTTGCGAAAGCCAGGAAAGCCATACTGCTAAATATCCTATTGGATCTATGTCCTGAGACACACCCGTGGTGCTTTGTAGTACCAAGAGACAAACGGGGACAAGGACTGCTTCTCAAGCATTACTGCTTCACAGGTCCCATGGCTACAGTGCAGGCCAGATTTCAGCTGGGTTGTTTCTTCTCACAGTGGGGATTCAGAATACCCCTCCTCTTCACATGCCATATCATCCAGATGGAAGTCATGCTTCAGTTGCCAGTGAGCTACATTCATGGGCATGTAATATGGTCCATTGCGTGCTTTAAACATGCCATTGTAACCTAGGAGTCTGAGCCTAACAGAGAGAGTTTGGAAGGTCGTTCAGGATCAAATGTAATGAAGGGTTTTAGCCATGTAGTGAGCAGCCCTGTAATAGAACCCATTACCTTCATC
>JAOXNG010000042.1:21828680-21843325 GCA_028566535.1 Scolopax minor | reverse complement strand
GAGGGGCAGCCTTAGCAGTGAAGACTGAAGAAAAGAAGGCATTCAGCAACTCTGCCTTCTCCATGTCTTCCACCACTTCCACCACCCCATTCATCAGTGGGCCCACATTTTCCCTAATCTTCCTTCTACTGTTTACATACTGAAAAAAACCCTTTTTGTTATTCTTAACTCTAGTGGCCAAGATGAGCTCAGCTTGAGCCTTGGCCCTTCTAATTTTTCCCCTGCATATCTTCACTGCTTCCTGGAGGAAAAAAAAATTGGTAAAAACAATACTTTTGGTAAAAACAATACTTTTGATAGCTTGTTACAAAAGTATATTTGTATTGTTACAAAAAACCAATAGTTTTGGTAGCTTTCTGAATAGCTTTTTGGCTAGATTAAGCAATCTGAGTAGTTAGTGGCACATCCCCTTAGTCTTTTATCAGGATGATGCAATTGGGACAGGCTTGAGCAACTTCATTGCTAATTCTAGATTCTGGTTTGAAGAGGCAGAGTTAAATCCTTGTAAAAAACAAATTGCTGGTGTTTACTGGTGATGAGGTAACATCAGTCCTGATGTTTCTGAAGATGGGATGACCCATGAGAATAATTAAAATGCTGAAACAGGAACTTATGTCAATGGAGATGGCTTGTCAACTAGTCAGGTGCTCATTCTTTAATATTTTCAGCAGACTAGGCTTGTCAAGCACACTGATTATATAGTTCCGCATTGAGTGCCTTAACCTTTTGTTCTCGGGAAGTGACATTTCCTTGAAAGCAACATGAAGGGAAGAATTAAAAATAAACAGGCTGAAAACAACCTATATTCAACTGGATAGCCAAGACAGCAAGAAAAAAAGTGGAAAAAAAGTCCCTCTAAAGCTACATTTATTTTATCTTGTAGTTAAAAAACAACATATATAAAAGCTCTGGCATTCCACATACACATTTGCCAACAAAAAAATGTTCCCCTGCCCTTCCACCACTTCTCGTATGTATTTCTCAGATGGCAAATGAAGGCTCTAGAAGCATCACAAAAGAACTGTAAAATATTTGTCCAAGGTCAGAAAACTAATTAACTCTGTGCAGCCCCATTGCCCCTTGCAAGCCTTATAAAACCCCCAAAACATACAGAGCTGATGAAAAGGGTAATTGTTTCTTTTTAGAGGAGTACACAGCATGCTGTTCTGGGATGTAGCTGGCATGGGTCTGCCAGTTAATTCCAAATGTGTTGTCTACCTTTGGTCTCCCTTGTTCTTGGGAGGCTGCTGTAACCTTCTCTGGTGCTCTAACACTGGGGACATTTCACTGGGCTCAGTGAAAGTAATTCTGTAATCTACAAGATATTTGAATGAGTGTTAACAAAGAGGCAGGAACTTGGTCTTTTTTTGGCAAGTCCCCTGACCGTGAAATTATAGAGCTATTTGTGATCTGAGTAACATTCTGCTAATTGTGCAAAATCAAGAAATTCTTCATTAGAGAAGATGAACAATATCTCACAATAACTGATCGTGGCAGCCTGTTAAAAGATAAGAGTCTAGCACCTCTATTTGGCAGATGCCTGATTGCAGCTCAATCTCCCATATCGTAGATAAGTTGTGCCTCTATTCCCTGTTTCTCAAGAGGTGAGGCAGTGCTGTCATCTCCAGTGCTCAGTTTAAGACTATCATCTCCACGAGTATATCAGGTCTCTGATGACTGCCGGCTTTGTAACACTCTTAAGGATTCCTCAGGCTCCCCCTGGCTCCTTCCACAGCACTGGAGGAGCATCAACTGCAGAGGAATAGGCACCTTTGTGTGTGTTTTACATCTATCTTTTCACCTTTGTAGGCACCAAAAATACTCTTTCTATGTATGCATCTTTGGGTCATCTAGTGGTACATAGACCCTAAACTGATGAAAGATTAAGCAAATTAAAGCTGCCCTGCTGCTTTTCCCACTTTATATTCTCAAAAACCGACTGCACAAATTATGCAGTCTCCTTCCTTAGAAATCATCCCCAGAAGCATAACTGTTCAACTGGAATTGAAACAATGATAGCCTGCTTACTGAGACCTATCCTTGTTTTATCCCACCTTCAGCAAAATGTCCCCAAATGACTGGGGCTTGCAATAAGCTATCATATTGTTCAGTATTGAATGAAACACAGGTAATAAAGACAAATTCCTGTCTTAAAGAGAAAGCTATTATTTCCATAAGAATGCCTGCTTATTGGGGAGGGAGGTGTGGGTAGTCGCTTTGTGTTCTGAAATCTATATCCCCCTGTGCTATCAAACGTTGCCAAGGGCATGAACAAGGCACAGGCATCCTTCTCTGTTTGTTCTCTTTGCATGAAGGATTTGTGTAACCTAAATATAGGAAATAAGTATGCCTAAAAAGAACCTTTCCTTCTCTGTTTTTCCACCGTCACTTGCAGTTATCCATCGGGAGTAAAATGTCCCAGTTCTTGTGTATGCATGTAGTGAGCTGCTGCTTCAGTTTGTGTGTTGGGCCAAAAGATGACAACATGCACTTGACTCACATGGAACAACAAAGCAGTCTTTGGAAAAAATATGCCTGGTCCCCAGTTTTCAAGGCGTCTTTCACCTGGCCAGGGGAAATGGCTGGATGAAATTGCATACAGATAATTCACCTCTGCAGCACTATCCCATCAAGGATGGAGAGTGCTACTTATGTCTAGAGTCTCAGCTTCTCCAAAGTGACAAACATATAAAGCTACCTTTGAAGTGCAATACCAGAGTTTTAACAGAGACACTCTGGTCCTAATACAGTGGGGACTTTGCTTCCCCCACTTATATAGGTGACTTCTATTTCTTAGCTACTAATAAACTTGAAATTGGATGTAACAAATACCTTTAAAAAGCAACCATATGTTATAGTTAAACTACTAACAAATTATAAAGTATTAGGTGACCCCTTTCTAGTTCAAGTCACCACTTCTGATATGGTGAGTTATTCTTTGATTGACAGCGAGAAAGGTCTGTGATACCAGGACCATAAATGCAGGTGAACAGTTAGGATGTTTCTTTTTTTGTTTGTTTGTTGGTAACTTTTATACTTCAGACTTCCTCTCTTGCCTTACTCATAATTTTTGAACTGAATTTCTTTGTATATCTGTGACTCCTACACAGTAGAATAAAGCAGACCATTGGGAGAGTTTTGTTGCCAAGTCCTAGTGCAAAACCATAAACTTTAATTTTTAATGAAGATTAGTTTCTTTCTAACAAAGATGCAGGGAAGGACTATTTACTTGTTTAATGGATCTGTTTCTGCAGTGCAAATATGGGTATCAAAATCTTTAAGATCCCTTAACACATAAGTGGAATTCCAGAGCAGTAAGAAGAAATAACGAAATAGAGGTGTGTTCCTTATAAAATAATGTCTTAAATTTACATGGGCACTACAGTTTCCATGGATTGTTTCATCCATGATTTCCTGGAGTCAGAAAGCCAGTGCCAAGGTCCTAACATTGACAGCATTTGCTTCTGACAAAGAAAGGGGAGGGAAATGATTCATACTATTTCCACCAGTGGGAGAGGGAAGGACTTCTTTTAGTAAGTAGAAACTTGTCACAGAGTCGGAACTGTTGGCTGAAGTTGGTTGCCATAGAGCCTCAGCTGATAAAGGCCTTTGCTAATCAGCAGGAATTACTATGGAAGGTGACAAGAGGTGATGGAGACAGATGGGGCAGCCAGAAAAGACAATACAAGCAACAATATATGGGGGATGGTGGGGAGGGTCTCTCTGCACTTGGATCCTGTTTTTAATGTGCATAAGCTGCAATGTTAAAGAAAATCACCGATAAACTATAAGGCATGGGAAACAACATAGCTTGACTATAAAAGAATATCACCAGGAAGAGAAATCTTACTCCATTAGAAGCGATAAGCAGAATATGCCCTATGTGAATAATTACAAGGGGAAACAAAGACAGGCAAGAGGTGAAGCTGGATCCTCATCAGCAAAAAGCTCCTGCCTCTGAACCTGGCTGCTTTCCACTGCCTGTAGAGGTGGCAACTATCCTCCAGGGACAACAGCATCACCTCTAAAGCGGCTCCGCTAGTACAGAGTTTGGGAATTCAAGCACCACACACAGCTGAAGTGTCTTGGCAGGGAAGTGTCTTAGTTACATCATAATGGCCAAGTGTTTTCGCTGCGAAGGGTCTTTGTGACATCACATGTGCCAAGTGTCTTCGCTGCGAAGGGTCTTTGTGACACCATAACTGCGAAGTGTCTTTGCAGGGAAGTTTCTTAGTGACGTAATAATGCCAAATGTCTTCGCTGCGAAGTGTCTTTGTGACATCATAAAATCGAAGTGTCTTAGCAGGGAAGTGTCTTTGTGACATCATAATGGCCAAGTGTCTTCGCTGCGTAGTGTCTTTGTGACACCATAAGTGCAAAGTGTCTTAGCAGGGAATTGTCTTAGTGACATCATAATGGCCAAGTGTCTCCGCTGCGAAGTGTCTTTGTGAGACCATAAGTGCAAAGTGTCTTTGAAGGAAAGTGTCTTTGTGACATCATAAGTGCCAAATGTCTTCGTTGCGAAGTGTCTTTGTGACATCATAAGATCGAAGTGTCTTTGCAGGGAAGTGTCTTAGTGACATCAAAATGGCCAAGTGTCTTCGCTGCGAAGTGTCTTTGTGAAAACATATGTGCGAAGTGATTTTCCAGGGAAGTGTCTTAATGACATCATAATGG
This sequence comes from Scolopax minor, assembly GCA_028566535.1. Classification (NCBI taxonomy): domain Eukaryota; kingdom Metazoa; phylum Chordata; class Aves; order Charadriiformes; family Scolopacidae; genus Scolopax; species Scolopax minor. The sequence continues at coordinate 21,838,648 of JAOXNG010000042.1, read as the reverse complement.
CCAAGTGTTTTCGTAGCCAAGTGTCTTAGTGACATCATAATGGGGGTGGGAAAAGAGATGGATGGATTTTGGTTCTTTGTTTGGTTTCAATTTAATTGGATTGCTTAGAAGGATGTATTGTTTATTAGGCACAGACCACCATGAAACAAACAAATACAAAACTCCTGGCAATTGTTTCTGAACATTTTGGGTTTCTGGGTTTTTGAGGTTTTCTTATGTCTCTAAGAATGTAAGAGTGTAATTCTGGTTTTGGTTTCTGCAGCCAAAAATTTGGAGTAGAGTTGCAGTGGCTTTTTTGTACATAAGATAAATTCCAGCTTTCCTTTGCAAAACATGCCTAATGAGACCCTGAGTAGGAATGCTGTGAAGAGATGAGGGCGGTGCTGTTCCCTTTTCAAACATAATTACAGAGTCTCCAGACTAGATACTGTCCACAGCAGTGATAGTGGTCCTTAGACCCAAGCAGGGAAGCCTTATTTTGCCCTCCCTTTCTCTCCCTGTGGTGACAGAGAACTCACCTATATTAACACTGCATATGGCCTGTCTTCATTTTTCCCTACCTAATGTGGGGAATTTTCACTTTCCTGGTATGGAAATATATATTTTTATATATGTATGTATAAGTATATAATATATGCACACCCAAAAAGGGCACACAAATGTGTTATGTTTGCACCATTTCTTGCTATGCAGTTTATACAGTCTGTGTCACAAAGGTATGCCTAGTAATGATATCTCATCTGTGGAAGATCTGTCACGCAACAGTTTACCCTGTGATAAGAATGCCAACTACTTTTGTTCTCCTTTACAGCTGCGGCAGCCTGTAAGAAAGTCCTGGAGTGCCTGGCAAATTGACTTATAAAATATGAAGGAGTTCAGTGTATTACTATCTTTCACAGACGGCGCTTGACATTATGCTTTGGGAGTCTCATTCTAGTGACAGAGACAGTAAAAACAACAGACAGTGGAGTGCAACAGTCTCTAAATCTGTTGTGTGACGTAATGAAAATGGGAAACAATGCAGTATAAACCTGAGTTATTCTCAGTACCTTCTTTGGATTGAGATTCTTCTATAGGATGTTCCGGTGTTCTCTTGCTGTCTTAATTCAGATTAGCCACAGACCCGTAGTTCATAAGAGTTCTCTGAACAGCACTGGTGACTGATGAATTCCCAGGGCTCCTGGCACACATTGTCGAGGGGTTGGGATTAATGATGAATGTCTTTGCTCTTTTCCAAAATCCAGCCTTGTGTCATGAAAAGGAAAAAAGAAAAGACTACTTCAGGAAATGCTGGTTCATATATGCTGCTACATCTAGAAATAATGCATCTTGCCAGAGTAAAATGGCCACACAAGGAATCAAACCTTTTATTTTTAATGTCCCTTGACAGATAAGAATCTAATTCATTTTTCAATCAAGTGAAAGTGAAGATTGAGTAGCATAGTTAGGTTGCATTGGCTTTATCTAGTCTCCATTGGAGACTCTATTTCCATATTTGGTTTTATGTTTTCTGAGTAGCCATCTGCCCTCACCCTCTGTTCTCCTAACCCTTTGCCAGGTCTTTTCTAGTGGAGAAACATCAATACAGTTCCAATACTGTCTCATTTGAGTCTCTAAGTTAGTCACACATATACTGCCTCCTGAAATTCTAAGCTTACTGCATTTGTGTCTGTTAGAAAATGAATATGCAAAGCTTACTAATCATGTAAGTTCCCAAATGGCTTCTCTTTATGTTCCTCCTATTTAATTGCTTTCCTCCATTTCTTAAATTAAGTATTTTGTATTTGGACACTAGATCAAGCTGCCCATGCTGCTGCAATTATCATCTTAAAAGAACAGGTTTTTTTATGAGAGCTCGTATAGCTAATAGCAAATGCAATATGCTTGGGGAACTGCCTAGCACGTTTCATCAGGATTTTCACTTGCCTTTCTTAGAAGTGTTATTCCAAATTTGTATTTTCTTTTGTGGTTTTTGCTTCTAAATATCTTGTCAGTTCTGATGCTGAAAATCCCAAGTTTAGCATGTTAGTTGGAGAGGAAGTAGAACTAGTTGAGTGGAAAAGAAGGTCACGGAACTGAAGAAAACTTAATCAAGCAAACACGGTGGGTGGCAAAACCTCAACAGGTGCAGGATGTGTTACCCTAGGAAACAGCTTTATATTACAAGCTGTGCAATATAATGTGCTTCTTTTCTGCTTTGACAACCTGTACCTTCAACCTCATGCTTAATAAAGCACCTAGGCCTATATTCTATTCCCTGTTGTTTCTTGCTGCTTAATTATACAGTATCTGTTTGATATGTGATCATATTTTTCTGCAGGAACAGTTTTGAAAATAATTGTTCGATGTGAGCAGGGAATTATTTTAGGGTGGTTTACAGTGACAATTTTCTGACTGGCATTTCTGCAGAGGGAGATGCACAGTGAATTGTCAATTTATTAAGAAAGTTGTATTTTGAGAAGTTTGTGTGGATGGATGGAAGAGTGTTTTCCAGGTGCAGATTTGAGCTTTAAATGCCAGGAAAGAAGGGTTTTAGACTTAGGATCCTATTCTGGGAATCTGAGGAATGCTAACTAACAAAACCTAGGTATCTAAGAAGCAGGAGGTCTGATGTATGTATTTTGCTATTGTGTCTTCTGTGGTGGGAGTGGATGTTCCCTGCAGATGGAAGTGCTGCCCACAAGCCCCAGGGCCTGGAACTCCTGTTTGCAGGGCAGGGATGCTGAGAGCGGTGCTGTTCCCTCACACTAATTTTGTCTGCTGGAGTTGGATTGTTTTCATTTCCTTTGGTCTGTCTTTAGCAGTGGCAAAACACAGCGTTAAAGACTGCCACTATATTGTGGTGCCTCTGCTTTTCTTTCAGGTTTCTGGGTTTTTTTACACATAGGCAAGGGTGCAAAGAGAATGATAGTGTCAGCGCTAAGGGCATAAGAGTAATTTCAAATTAAGTGCTCATTTCCCCTGAAAAAGCCATTTGACACCTGTAAATAGTACTAAAAAGCAATTAGAAAAAAGATACCTTTTTTTCTCTAAATGCAACCCTGACTAATATGAATGTTTTCATGTTAATTTTTCATCCTTACCAAAATGACAAACTGTGAAACTGTGCTTTCCTCCAATTTTTGAGGGCTTTTTGCTTTTGCAATAAAAGACTAGGATTTCCCAAGAATTATGTTTCTTGGGATTTTGTAAGTGTAAGTTTTTAAGCATGTGTTGCCTTACTGCAGCGTTCAGTTATGAAAATATTGATCTTATTAACTGTGCTAATTAGAGCTGAACTAAATACCTCCAGCAACAGCTAGTGAATATGCAATGGAATAACAATTCTGAAATTGCTTTGCCAGTGTTTACAAGAGATGAATATTGTCAGGGATAAGTTTGTTATCAGGAACATTGTGAGAAGAGAGCATGGTAAATATTTGCACAGTCTAAATTTTAAATTCATATTTTGGAATTAAAAGTTTTCCTTGTAAAATCAAATAATGTGTCTTTGTTTTTCAACTGATCTGCTTAATAGCAGAAACAGAATTTAGCAGGTTTTGCTACACAGGCCCAAATCATAATAATGCCCAGTTGCTTGTGAGTAGTGTATTTTCAAACTGCCTAGAGAAGGAGGTAAACCTTCGATAGTTGGGAACTACAAACTGGTGATATTTGTGAAGAAATTGCTTGCTCTCTTTTGACAATGACTCTGTGTACACCATATGATGTTAAATTTTGCAAATTCACTGGGTTTACAGGGGTTATGCTTTATGTATATTAAAATAGTGTGTTTACTACACAGGGAAAAATTCTATAAAATAATTTCTGAAGAAGATTCAATTTACTAATAGTGTGAAGTTCCACTGAGCTTTGAAGTAATAAGTCACATTTGCTTTTGAGTACCAGTTGTGCAAGAAATATGTCTTTTAGCAGGTGGCAAAAATGTCCATGAAGAGAGATTCTGAGCCCAGACCTTTTTGTCATATCCAGCAGTGTAAGTATTGTGATTTCACACTGACCTATTAAATGTTGTTCCACCATCTTTTTTAACACTTCAAGTCTGATTCTGGTATGTATTCCTGCAACAGAGCTAGCAGTTACCACTGTTGTAATAAACCAATTCCTATTAAAATGTTGCAGCCATTTTAAGCAGCATACACAGGACTCATTAGTGTATTAATTAGTTATATTTGGTTCTAATTCTTTAGTTAACGTTTGTAGAGTGTTTTTCAAATGTAAAATGATAAGTATGTGTTAGGGATTTTCATTAATACTATGAATCTGTGAAGTTTTGTTGTTTTGTGTATGTAGAAAAGAGATGGGTTTAGTCCTACTTCTAACATATGAAGCTAGAATGAAAGAAGTACCAAATGTATCATACTGTAGTAGCCGAAAGCAGGCAGAGTCTGGAGTGTGCTCTTTAAAATGGGGCATTTTGCCATGTTTTTGTTGGAGAAGCACTAACTGTTGGGTAACAGGAATGAAACTTTTTAATTAATAACATCAACGCTTATGGGGTTTTTAAGGCAGAATAAGGAATCAGCTAATCTATCTAACTTACTTTTTTTTTTTTAAATGCTTAGTTCCTTGGCCTATATTATACTGTAGATTTATGTTCTAGTATCTCAGTTCTTAATGTACTTTCCAATCCCGGTTCTGCAAATCAAAAATGGAGTTCATTCATGATGTTTTAATTTTAGGCACCAATCCCACAAAGCCTCTGGCATATGGGAATGTTGGTGGGATGACTCACATGCATAAAATTAAGCTGGTGTTTAACTAATTGTAGGATCAGAGTTTTAGTCACTAGTGGAAATGTATATTTTATTTCCTCCTTGAATTAACATAACAGATGGGGAAAGATAATTTCCTAGTGGGAGAGATGGAGAGAGAGAGTGGTGGTCAGGGGACAGTGACAAGTCCCTGCCCCTTTAAGGATTTGTTCAAACTCAATTTTTCTTGCAAAATGAGAGACTTGAACTTCAGGATTATTTTTATCTTTCAGTATATGATGATTCTATAAAGAAACCCCCACCCCCAAATCATGATAAGGTAGGATGGTCGACCAAGATAGATAAAAAAATTGTGTTCCCTTTTTATTTGTCTCTCTCTCATGAGATTCCTTCTGCCATGTTTTTAGTTAATGACAACTAAAGCCACTATGAGACTCAGCTCTACTGTGCTTCTGCTTTTGGCATTGAAAACAATAACAACCGTACTCTAAACTCTGACCTCTGGATGCTCCAGATTCTCTGTTCTTGGAATGTTATATTCATACATGTTGTTTTCATTATTATTGTAATACTCATGAAAGTACTCCTGCTGTATATGCTTATTATGTGTGTTAAACCCTGACCTCTATCTGAATGTGTATCTTAGTACCATGCCAAGTTTATATCAGTTTTCAGCTGCTCAGTAACTTCCATGTATTTCTTCCCTGCTCTCATGTAATGGTCAGGTGTGGCCTTGGGTGAAGAAGAGTTAATTGCTGCAGTGTTCTTCTGCCCATTTGTCAGAGGAATTGCTTGTCTGCTTTATATCTTATGTCCTCTGTGGTTGTCTTTGCTGGGTGCTTCACTTGACAAAGCCATGAGTAAGCTGGTCTGGGTAGCCCTATTTTTAATGGTAGGTTGGACTGCAAAGGTACTTCCTAACCTAAATTATTCTGTGTTTCTGTGTTAGAAACATGTCATGTTGCATGGAGCCTGTGGATATTGGCTTTGGGATTGTTTATATTTGACTACTTCAAATTAAAACCTAAAGAATGTGATGCCTATGTGGGACAGCATGGAGCTTCGTTTAGTAATTTAATTACACAAAGTGGTGTCTTATCCTTTCTCCTCTCACCACTCAAAAGGCTTTTAAATTTCTCAGATTAGCACAGAAATTAAAGGTGACTCTCTGATCACTTTTAATGAAATGACCCTCTCAGGTTTGAAGTAATATTGATTTAAGTTTGTAGAAGGAGGGGGAACATTGCTATCCATCTGATGTGGCAACCTCAATAGACTCACAGTGATATAATTGCCATTAAATACTGATTAGTGCTGTTAACTACTTAAGCACTAGAATAAGCTTGTCTTTTTCTGATGTTGTATTGTTTATTTATTTATTTAGGGGAAATAGGGAAGGTAAATTAATCTCAGGAAAATTTAATTTGGTCCCTCTCACAAGAAAAGCAGCACTTGATCCTACTATTGCTTGTGTCTCTCTATTTTATGAAACCCTGCAGCTTACTTCATAGAATAGAAGAAGAGCAGCAGCTCAGCTACGTATATCTAGCCTCCTGAGGAAGATCGTTCTACTTCTACAATAAGTCTGCTCTATAACATAATAGTGGGTCTGTGCCTGTTCAAGGCAACGGAGGGTTTGTCTTTGACTTCAGTGGCAGCAGAAACAGGCCCCACATGTCAGAAATGTGCTTGCCTGTCTCAGAAACAGAAAAAGTGACAGGTCTGGAATATGATTACATTTTTTGATTATTCTGCAGTGATTATGTTGGGGTTTTTTTACCATGTGTCATGTCAAGAAGCACTCTCAGTGAAATAGTTCTCTTGGCTCTTGAAGGGTGAGTTTGTAGAAATATTTAATTTCCCCTTATGGAGATTTGTGCTTTGAAACAGTAGTTGGCAAGAGAGGATAATGACTCATGGTGCCCTCAATTGCCAGAATTGGGGAAAACTGAAGTGAATAGCTTTGCTCTGTAGCTGTGAGAAAGAAATTGTAGCTGGTTCTCTTGCTTTCAGTCTGATATGTTGGGGTCCAAAATTTTCAAAAACTCAGGCAAAATTCAGAGTTCTTGAATTGATGAGTGAACCACTCCAGATCATTTCAGAATGATTTGAGGAGGAAAACACAAAAATCTTCTCCTGTGGAAACAAGAATACTAGTCCAAAGACAGGGTTACCTGGGGGAGGAAATGTTTTACTGGTATTCTCATTCTCAAGTCCTTGCTTGAAAGAGTTATTCAAAACAGGCAGGGGGAGTTCTATAATGCCTCTAAAAATAGAGTCGTGTACTTCCGTTGAGTGTACCCTTTCTCACCTACCTGTCATTTTCTTCTGAAGAGAGGACTGTGAATGCCTTTGCTGGATAAAGAGCTTAGACTCTTGCACCTCTGAACCAGGATTATCTCTTATTTTTTGTAGGTTTTGTATGGGCATCCTGGTTATGTCTGGAGCCACTGACATGCAAATACTAACGACCAAAAGTGGAAAAAAACAGTGATCATGTCTGAAATACTGTAGCAGCTAAATGACTGTAGAAGGGGGAGAAATATGCACCAATGAGGGGAAAATTATATGTGTCTTTGTGTAAATAAAGTGTCAAATATCATTGGGTATATAATTTCCAGAGTTTCTCTTTTAAAATCTTTTTTGAAGTTCCCTTTCAAATTTTAATTACTTAAATTTGTTATTTGAACTTTATTTTTTCTCATTTGTACTATAAACCCTCTTTATCCACTCAAGGTTTTCTCTCTTTTTTTCCAGGTCACTTGATCCTGAGAAATGCTCACAATCCATCTTCATCCTCTGTTTTTAATTAAATTCTCCATTGGTTCATTTAAGTTTGCTTTTAACTTTTTTTTTTTTTTTTTTTTTTAATTTTTAAGTGTTTTAATTAATTTCCAGACACATAAACATAGCTTTAAGCATACCTACTTTTTATTTTGATTTATAAAGTAGAAGTTCTCTGCCTTTTTGGCTGTATTGCAACCAGATGTATAACAAGCATCTAACAATATATAGTTAGGATTTTGATAAGGTATGTATAGCACCGAGTAATTTATTATTAGAATGTGTACATGATGAGTGATTAGCTGTACCTGAAGAACTCTGTACAATGATAATCTATGAGCATCTTGGTTTTCATTGGGGTGGGGAAAGCCATGAGATATATTCATATTTCATGTACTCCATGAAACACAGGTGGGATCTGATCCAAACACTGGGGAGCTGAAGTCTTCACTACCAGCTTCTGCTTCTTGTTCTGGATTCAACTGAAAGCTTTTAGGAGAAACATTTCCCTTTTCTAAAGAAGAAATCTGCTGAACTCCATACCAAACCATTTTTACTGGTACAACAAAGCATGCTTTCTTTGATTATTACAATTGTCATAAAAGCACATGTGACAGCAGAGGCACAAATTAAGACAGTAATTATAATATAAAATGTGCACTACCAGGCTCCCCGCTTTGAGAAAGCTTGAGTTGAATGTCACAGATCCTCATTGTGTTGCACTATGTCACTAGATCCATTGTTATGGGTGTAGTGCAAAAGGCAAGCTACAATGGAATGTGTAAGTACCACTTGGGCTATAACTCTGAAGGACTGTTCTGATGAGATGAGGGTAGAGTATTAGCTGTATATGTCAGTGGTCTTTGTTTGATTGCTTTGTGTCATCATCATCCTAAGATTACATGAAAACCAAGATTTTTGGGGTGAGCAGTGTTAATGTATTTTACAGTGTGATTGGTTTAGCAGAATGTACTGCAATACAATCTGACTCGCAACAGCAGAAACTGAAACTGGAGAAGGGCATTTCATTTCCGGCAGACAAAAGCAGCAATTTCCAAGACTTCCTGAGTTCCTGTGCCTTAATTTTGTAATGTTTTGTTGATGTGACTGTGGGTTATGATTTGCAATAGCAAAGTAGAAAAGTCTTGTAATGGCAAAATCATAAAGCGATAATTTTGATTTCCATTGAAGCTTTTGACAAATGCCCTCTTGATGCTAGTGGGAACATTAGTGAAGCATATACCTCTAATTTGAAGCATTTAAGTTGTGAACAAAAGCCCATCTGAGTATTCTTTAAAGTAAAGAACTTTCAACAATGAATACATATTTCTGTTTGTGCCCCTATTGTCATCAGCTGTCAGTGGGAGGGCATTATGAACTGTCTCTGGTAACCAAGGCCAGTCTCAAGCACCTTTCTCTCAGCCTTGCAGAGCACAGCCTTGCTACAGTCAAGGCGGGAAACTCTAAGATATCAAGGTGTCTTTGAAGTGATAATTAGTTCTTCCTGTTTCTATCAGCTTTAGCATCCAGGAATAAACAGGAGACCTTTTGCCATCACCTTTTTGCTTTAGCCACACTTTATATATCTCCCTGATCATCTGCTTGATGCTCCAGGGCTGGGAATTCATTCAAAATACAATGGTCCATTGTAGCATTTAATAGGTTCTGGTTCCAGAGAGGGGAAAATGACAGAGTGCATCCAGAAATGTCTAGTGAGGGCTGCAGTGAGCAGGAAGGATGTAGGACTGGAGACATAAGGAAATGCATTTTAGGATTTAAGAAGAGGGCAGAAGAGAGGAAAGGGGCTGGGATGATCAGTAGAAGAGTCGGAGCACTTCCACCTCACATACACAGATTGCAGCAGGAGGTGCATCAGACCTTCCACAGTCCTTCCCAGCACAGGGGGAGGTCAGACCTTACCTTCCACAGGTAGCTGTTCTCCATGGGAGATCACACATAAGGAGGTTCTGCCTTCCTGTTCCCAAATGTGAGTGTGATATGCTGTCAGCTCCGGTATATTAATAGATTATTAATGCTTCCAAGTTTCCTGAGCAGCGGGTATGGGTTTTCCATAGGTTAATTAGGCCATATTTCAGGATAATTACAGCTGTATATTTCTACACTAATTAAGTGGCTTTAAAACATACCCACAATGTGGCTCAGTGAATCATAATTAAACTTCCTCTGCCTCCTGCTATACACTATGGAACTAATACCCATAAAAGACCCAAACGCTGCTCCTTGCCAGCAGCAAATTAGAGCTCTCAAAAATAATCTTATGGAATGTATCTTTTTTACAGAATCATGTACAAATTAATTCAAAATGAATATTACATGAGTCATCAAAATGCTTCACCTTCCTTCTCTTTATTTATATTTATCCTCCCACGTGAACTGTCACCTGGTGGGGATGGCGGGGAACCAGGGTGAGGGGAGAATGACTCATTCATGCAACATTTGCCGGCAGCA
>JAOXNG010000042.1:21766328-21778098 GCA_028566535.1 Scolopax minor | reverse complement strand
CTGGGGAACATTGTTTAGTGATGTGGGTTTTTCTGTCAGAGCTGTGTTGATGGTTGGACTAGATGATCTTGAAGGTCGCTTCTAACTTAGGTGATTCTGTGGTGATTCTGTCTGGCTTAAAAATTACGGAGTTTAAGCTAACAAACAGCACATGTTTCTTTATCTGCTGTCAGAACTAGGAGTTTTGAAGCTCATCCTGGCACCTACTAAAGTTGGAGGTGGTAGGGGGAAGAAATGTGAAACCTGAATGTGATTGCAAAATTTGGGTATTTAAGGGGAGGAGGAAGGAGGGAAAAGACTAGAAAGATTTCATCAAGAGTAAGAGTCAACACTCAGTTCTAACTTGTGAGAGAACTTGCCAAAAGAAGAAAACTTAGGTGGATGGCTCTTTATATCTGGAACTCGTAATTGGCTCTAATGAGTAGGTGGCTATTTGGCATCTTTTTTTTTTTTTTGTTGTAGACTATATTTGCCTTCCTGACAATAAATATTTTTAGTTCCTATTTTTGTTCTTATTTCAAAAGAGATTTAAAGATCTCAGAGGAAGCATGTTCATTTTCCATTATGCCGATTTAAAGCCTCTAATGAAGTTTTAAAGCAGAATTTGGACCATAAAACATAGTTCTATATCTACAATACGTATTATACATACCCCCCCAAGGAACTTCAATAAATACATTTATTGAACTACTATAACACTAAAATATGCTGTTAGGCCCTTTGGTTCCTTCTATGTTAGGAAGTTTCAGAGAATTTTGTTTACATCAGCACTTGTATATCAAATCAAATCATTAATTTATAAAATGGCATCTGGAAGTCTTAATTTCTGATTGATCTAACTCCCTCTGGATTTTCCATGTCATCCAGCACCACAGCTTTTGAGCATAATGTAACTTAAGTAGGTTAACATCTCACAATTCAGGGCAGATTTCAGAGAGGTTTCTACCCTGCTGAATTCTTAACCAAGACTGAAGAATCAAAATTATTCCTTCTTAAATGTCTTCCAAGCATACCTAAAAAAACCAAAAAAATCTAAAATGTAAATTTGAATTGTCCATTACACTGGCTCTGAATGGTTTCCCTTTTGCAGCCTGACTCTAGATAAATAGAAGTTTTCTACTACTGCTGCTAGTGGAGTAGGTTCACTAGCTCAGAGACAAAGGCAGGGGAAGGGGGTTTGGGGAGGTTGCCTGTACTGACCCCTTTTAATTTGCACCTGATTTAACTTCCTTCCACTTCTCGTATACTCAGGCCTTCCCTCTCCACGCCAGCTCTCTGATGGGGTCAGAGCATAGCAGTGTTATTTCACTTTGTAGCTACATCTATCTTGTATTTTCCATTGTGATTTTCTTTGTTTGGGTTTTTGGTTGGTTTTTTTTATAAGCCCAGACTCTATTACTGAGCTTTATCATGGGCTATCTGCCATTCCCAGATGCCCAAACTCTGTCTCAGATAGAAGGCAGCAAGCGCCAGCCTCTCTGAACTGGAAAATTTCACAAGTACCTTTCTTCTGAAGGGCGCAGGCAGTCCCTGACATCTTTGATTAAGGGAAAATAATCTCAAAAAAGAGTTTTTGCTCTTCTCAGCAGTGGCTCAGGCAGGCCTCGGCAGTCAGGAAGCTGACCAGCAGTGGAGTGATGGACCAGGCCATCCTTGTACCGTGCTCGTGAGCAGCCACGTCTTCTTTCCCCTGTGCACACAGCAGAGCTGCTGTCGGTAGGCCTTTTCCTGAGTAATTTGGCCAGTGTTTTTTGGTTCTATAAAAAAAAGGAAATTTATCAAAAGTAGAATATTTTGCAGAGAATGTTATTGATGTTGTATTACCTGCTCATCTGTGTGACACTTTGTCAGGTTGGTTTATTTATCTAAGGAAGATTTGCACTCTGGATTTTTGGTAGTTAAAGGTTTCCCCACTCTTTATTGTGGCCTTGGAGCCTGAGGTCTACAGGGACAGGCTTGGAGCTTTGGCTATGTCAGCTTTAAAGCTTGGCTCCCTGATCCACATCCAGGGTCTCTGGTAGAAGATCCAGGTTCTCTGGCAGAAGGCTGATTCAATAATCCCAAAGGTGCCTTAACTTGAGTTGACCAAAATAAATAACTCTACATAGGAAATAAAACTAAAATCAAGTCCCCTCTTTCACAGTCCTATCTTGTCTCATGAAGAAAAAGGTTTTTATCCAAATGTTGTATAATATTAAAGTTAGCAGATGTGTGAAAAGTTTCACATGGGGCTATTAGAACTTTTTTATTTCAAGGTCAAATGGAGCTGGTGGGTGTGTATATGCGTTCAAGTTTTTATGGGATTAAGGAACAAGAATTTGGTGGGGTTTTTTATTTTTCACAGGTAAAGTTCAGTAGAAGCTGGAAACAAATTCAGTCATCTTCTCCTTATCAGGAGAAGGATGTGAACAAAACATTACTAATGTTGCACAAAATAAAGATAGAATGACTAAGGGACAAACGTGTTCTGCAAAAATTTAGCTTAATCCCATCTCACTGTATAATTAAATTCCTGAGATTAAGAGTTCAATTAACCCTAGGTGTTTTCCCAGGGCCTCTGTCCTCGAAGGGCCTCTTTACGTGTTGACTGTGGAGGGAGCCTAGGGCAGTTGTCCTCTGGACAGGCATGGCAATGCCAAATGTTTAAATTGGGTGGATCTAGTCCATCTGTGTCTAAAAACCTCAAGGTAGAGAGGGGACCAGCGCCAAATGATTGGGAAAGGAGTGTGCATCCACACTGACAAACCTCTCCTGGCAAAGAAGGTTGTTTCTCCAGCAATATATTTACAAAAAAAAAAAAGAAAAGAAAAAGGGTTCATGCTTGCTTGGTTGTATTTAGTGCAAAATATCAGCTGTGGAAAAAACCTGAAATATTGGAGAATATAAATTAACAATCCAAATACTACTTTTTAAATATCAGAATGAAATTAAAGAGCGAACGACACAGGAGATATTAATAGGCATCAGTATTTTTCTTTAAATTTTCCTAAAATCTAATTTAGGGTGATATGTTTAGTATCATACTACTGATATTTTTTTCTTCCCTGTCTCTAATGTCTTTAATTTTTCAAATGTGGATAACCTTTCACACACTGAACAAAGGCCTATCAATTGTTGTAATTGTCCTGCCCTTATGTCAGCTGAAGTGACAATAATGCTTCAAGTTTAGACAGTCAAATAGAATTCTGTTTAAAAAAATATTTGAAAAAATTATAGATTGCTCAGAATTCTTGTGATCCTTATTCTTACTGTATATATAAACTTTGGAAAACATAATTGAAAAGTATGGGTATCTATATATATTACAGTAATGTATCTTGCACTATGAAGAGGATATATACTGGATCTAACAGTTTTATTTACAATTCTTTGTGGTTCCCAAATTTGTTTTTTCTCAGCAGCTATTTCTGCTCAATCAGGATGGTACTTTTCAGTTTGTGGTATTGATGGCTGATTGTATAGTCTCTGTGTTTTGGGGGGAAAAGATCAAAATTTGGCAGTTGACTGACCACATAGAGACATTATAGACACTTAATAGCAAAGAAATGTATATATGTATATATACATATGTATGTATATGTGGTGGTGCATGGTGGTCATTTAATAATAAGAACAGTACATTACAACAGAGGAAAAAATGAAGAATATGTTAAGAAGGTATAGCACTGTGAGACAGAAGCAAAGGTAATTAATTGTCTCTCGGGTTCTTTACTTCCTAGGAAATCTGTCAGCTTTTGCCAGCTTAGTGTAATAGCAATTGAAACAAATGTGTGGTGTCCTGAATGAACCTTTTGAGCTCTGACTGACCTGGGCAGGAAAATCTAGTATGGAGACTTTGAGCAGGTTACATCTATATATTGTTGCAAAATCCTGCTGAAAATAACAGTTTGGGCAAAGAGCAAAGACATGTGGGAAATGTTTTGTGTGTGTGTTTTTAAGTTCTGACAGCTTTCTCTACTAAAAGGGCAAAAAATCTTCTTGATTTTTGGAGGTATATCATCCTAACAAAAATTTTGTCCTAGGAAAGATTGCCCAGCCTGTCACATTGACAGTGCTGGGTACAGCAGTAGTGGCCAAAGCATGCAAAGGAGCAGGTCCCATGAGTTTTGCAATCACTGTTTATCCCAGTGTTTAAATAATGAAGGTGTCATGGACCAGTCCAAGGTAACATTCCTTGAGTTAGTCCTGCTGTTCAGAGATGTCGCAGAGGAGACCACAAGCCTGGCAGTGTCTTCATTCCCTGTGCTGAATATGAGTGGCCAGTGCCATACACCATTAACTTGCACAGTCCGGCAGGTTGGTATAGCCAGGGGAGGAAGGAACAGCTGCTCCTCATGCAACTCATGGGTCACCATCAGCTGCTGCACCACCAGAAGATGTGTCTTGATCTTGTGTTCATATTCCTAAGATTTTGTATGTCTAATACGCGTTGACACTTGGTATGCTTTATGAAATGAGATTGAACTTCCACTTGATACACTGTCTTCAGCTCCGAGTTTGAAGTAGGATAGTTCCTGATTTAAACATGTTTATAGTCCACAGGGAGAAACATCATTGGTGGTTCCTGGTTGTAGGTGGGGGGAGGGGAGAATAGTCAGAGTAATCCTGTTGTTTCTCTGATTTGCTTAAGTCTCTCAGGCAACTGGCTCAGATATGGAGGTCTGAAGCCAGCAAAGAGGAACCCTAAGTCCCCACAGCTCATTTGTCAGAAACATGGCTGTGATGCTGTTCTTCATTCCTCCTGCTTATCCTTCAGACAGCAGCAGTTATACCAGAATCCACAACATGGTGTCATTCACTGAAACCCAAGCCTATTACCTCTTTTTACATTATAAAAAACTAACCTCATATTATACTTATATGGGAACCTCATATTGCACAATGTAGAAATTAAGAATCTGATTCCTCCAAGCTGCCTTTCCTCCCATGGGAAACTGGGAGCCACAAAGGGCAATCAGACCATTTCACCATTTGTTCTGCACCTGGCATTCATTAATTCTTTGAATTTTTTGTTTTACCATCTCTTTTTCCAGCTTCCTTTGACTTCAGGGAGAGTATTCGAAACCTGCACAGAAAAATTCCCACTATTGGAGATTTCATATTTTCAGCAACCTCTCAGCATAATCTTAATAGCTTGATGCTGTAATGTGGGTGTAGAGGTGCTGTATGTGGATATCATCCAGCATAAGAGCAAAAGAGCTCTCTGTGTAAGTGAAACAAAAGGAAAAACGTCCCTATTTTTCAGACCAAATATACTATTTCCATTTGCAGCTTAACTAGCGTAAGTGATCTCTCAGCGTTCATCATATATACATTAATAATACTACTTAGCTTGGGAACACAGAAGAATGGCATACGGCAGAGGTGATCAGACTGGATTGCTAACCTTTTGTCGGGCTGTCAGATCATCTGAATGAAGATGGCTTAATGTCAGGCATTCTGTTAAAATTGCAGTGACTACATGCTTACGCTTGTTTAATTTGTTGCCTGGGTGAAGATGGCAAGAGTCACTGCAACAAGAATGATCTTGCACCTGGAATCCTGAGCTTTTACCTAGGAAATCTGCATGAAATTCTTGTGCTACTAAAATGGCTTGCGTCCTGCTTGTTTCATGCTAATACTGATAGAATTAATATTGATCACAGATTAAGTTTTTGTCTTCAAAGGAAGATAACTTTAATTATGGTTGAAGTCCTTGAAGTCCTCTTCTGTACTTTAATTTGTAATACTTCACTTTGAAGTTGCAATGTTTCTCTGGGTGCCATCTTCACATCTAAATATATTGTCATGTAAAGCCCACTAAGCTGTTCCGTGACCATTTATTGCACTTAAGCATTACGACTTGATTCCACCCCCTCAAGCATTTCCTTACTTTTTGAACGTGTGCCTTTGTAGACTTTACAAGATGTGTTACCACATTAATCACTCTAAATTCCAATGTATGCTTAAAGTCTTTAATGTTTGGTCCTAAGGCCTTCACATATAATGCATGAGTTAGGAACTCGTTACAGTTTGACAAATGTGCAGAATAAAGATGTTCTGTAGAACTTGAAACTCTTTGTGAAGTGGTTTGTCCTTTGCAAACGTTGGTCTCCCTCATGTTCCTCTACCTGTAGCAGTGCTTTTGACACACTTTTGGTGCACTGGGCTTCCACATTTTGCAATTAATTTGAGTATCCAGCTATGCCCAACAGAAGTTTTTTTGTTGTTCCTCCTTTTAAAAAATAAATTTGATTGTCCTAAGCTCTGAAACAAAAAATTATTTATATTTGCAGACAACTGCAGCTCAAACCTTCAACAAGATCTGTATGTCATGGTGCTCTGCTTACTAAGAGAACAAGACATACTAATTAGAAATGCAGATAGTGGCTTGCAGGAGTGTTTAATTAGAGACTTGGTTTAGAGAGGAGAAAGGAGCTTGAGCATTCAGCTGGCCACAATGTGTTCTTTGAGAATTCATTACTTGCTGTGTTGGGAAACTAACTGGTCAAGGAAACTTACAGTACCTGTCACGGTTGCTGTTTCAGAAAAAAACAATCTCCTCCATCAGCACAGCTATTTAGATAAACTGATCACTTCTTTAATCGATTCTGAGTGTTGAAAAGTTGCCATGGATACAAGATCCTGCAGCAATCAAAACAGAAAGTCAGTTTAGAATTGGAAGTGACAGATTTATTCATCACATACTTAACAAGCCTTTGAAGGGTAAGAGGGAGTTTGTTGGAGTCCTTAGGCTGTATATAGAAAGATTGTGGAGAAATACTCACAGACTTGCCAATAGGCACTTCAGTTGGAGAAAACCGTGTAATATTTGCATTAGAACTATTGCACAGATGTGTGTGCTTGAAACTTTTGCTCTGGATGACAAAGCCGTTGAAGTCTGCAAGCCTGTTTGTTGTTTATCTTTGGTCTTAGCAAAAAAAATGGTCAACTGAAAGTTGCTCTGTCTTGTCAGTGGAAGGTTTCAAGCTGTTCCAGCCTCAGCTTAGGAGGCAATGAATACAGGGTAACCACTTTTGAAATAAAACCATCGGATCCTTCTTTTGTTCTAAACACATTTTAGAAAATGCATTTTCTATGTCCTTTACTAAAAATTGTTAGAATCCTGCAGAAACATTTATTAGATTTCAGTGAGATCCTGCTGAGCTGCTTCTACTATACTTTTTATAGTTTTGTGAGTTGAGTAAATTTTTTAGTTTTGTGTTGTAGGGATGTTACCTCTTCATTTGCTGATGATGCTGTGTAGCAGTTTTCTCAGAAATTCACTCACCTGTGTGTGTAAGATGGGAGACAAAACAACAGCAAAAAAGACTTATCTTAATAACTTGGAAAGGTTATGGAAGACAAAACAAATTAAAATAACCATTAGGAAAAAACAGAGGAAAGTGTTGCAGTCATCTCATTCTCTTGTGTGAGCTCCTTGTAGTCTTAGAGTTGTGATGAAGTTAATTTTCTCTTTTACCGAATCCTTTCAGACTCCTCAGAAATCACCTTTTCCCTTTCACCTTTCTCAACTGAATGTATATTTAATAAGAGGACATGCAAAAATAAACTCATTTTCTGATTTATCCTACGTATAAACATACAATGTTAATTGATTTTTTTTGTAAATGAATGTTCACGGAAAAAAAATAAAGCATGTTTCCTCAGTTCAAAGCATGACTGGGTTGAAGGGCTTTATGTTCAAATGAAAAAAATCTCCATGATATTATTTAAACCTGCAAAGAAAGTCGGTATAATTTATGGCGTTTTTATTTAAATTCTTTTGTTTATTTTAACCTGAGGCTTTATAGTAAGCTTGGAAATGCATATTCTCTTGCAAAAATCCAATAGAAAATATTCAGTGGAAATGTGTGCAACAGAACAGCTATGTGTAAGTGGTCTCTCATCCCAGTGAGGTGATCTGCCATGTAGGTGCTTGTACAGTGTTTAGTGGATATGGGACAAGGGTTTAAAATGCACAATTAATGTCTAAGCACCCTATCAAACTGACTTTCTCTAAATCAATATAGTGCAGTGCTTAGCCATGTGTTTTTTCGAGATGCTCTCCAATATGAAGAGGTTCGTGTTTCTCTGCATTCAATAGTACTTTTCCCTCTACTTAGTGATTTAACTCTTGTACATACTGTGTTTACTAATACAAAAAATGAATTTCTACAGAATCTTCAATTTCATAGAATCATTTCTGTGCCTTGGTGTATGTGACTTAATGTTTATATATATTTAAGTACACAAACATGAACATTGCATTCCATTATTACAGATGAATAATGAAACATAGTATTTTCTTTCAGTTGAAACAATACCAGAGAGCTTGCTGAATTAGAAAAATATTATACACCTTCCTCTTCAGTATTCCGAGGGTTCCAATTGAATGAAGTCCATCTGATGACAAACAAAAAAAGTGTTCATAAGCAGTTCAAGTTTTTGTTTGGTACTATTTCTCAAGCTAGTGCTATTCACTATTCATGAAAATTTGGGTGGCTTCCCACTGTTCTGTTGCAAATCTTCAGTGCTTCACAGATATGTACAAGTGTGTGATTTATGGTGCTTTTCTGTATCATGAGTGTCTTTCTCCTTTGTCTCAATCATCCAGTCACAGATGAGGAACACCACCTTACAGTTAAAAGAATCATTCGGATGAATCTGAAAAGAATATCAAACATAAACATGTGGGGGAAGAACCCTCACACCTGAAATTCATTTTTTAAAAATATTGGTGGTAACCTTATGAGTACCTTCTAACAGTTTCAGGAAGGATAAAGGAGAATTAATGTTCACAAGACTGTTGCATGGATGTCTCTTAAGTTATATTTTTAATATTTTCTTTAGTCTCTATAACTGCAAGGAATTATTATTGTAGTTTTTCCATTGTGTCATTGCAAACATATCAGCTCCTACATGAGCATTTCTGGTCTCTCTCAAAGCACAGACAGCTCATTTTATCTGGAATGTCAGAGGCATGCAAATGGACATGACTTTAAAAGGTTATTTAGTCAATTAGTCATAAGTCTTTTTTTGTCTTGTTAGAATAGGTTTAAATTGATGTTTTGCTCTGAAGCAAACTTACATGGTCTTCTACATCATCTCTGAAAGATCCAATCTGTCTATATCCTTTATGTAAAAGGGAATATGAACAAATATAAGAGTGGATCTTAATCTTATGTCCCAGCAGCTTACAAATAGTTATAAGTAGAATTTATGTTATCTTTCCACTTATAATACAATTCGTTCTCTAAAATCTAATACCTACTTAAGGAATTATGTATTTAGGAAAAAAAGTTTTGTATGCAATATGGAAATATGTTGTTTGAATGTTAGTATTCTTGGATAACCAAAACATGAGAACCTTAGAAACATTACTGTGCACAGCAAAAAAAGAAAATCTTTTAGTAGTATTTGCTCCAGGCCCATTGTTACATTACAAAATTAAGTCACTTTGTCTCACAGCTTAGATCTACAAGAATTTTTCCTTAGTTATTGCTTTAGCAAGTACAGTGTGACCTTATTAAAATGGAAAACCTGTTAGTGCTTCATATTAAAGTTACAAAGAGTTGCACTTGAATATGCTGTAGCAGTCAGATTTGAAAACTCTGAGCTTAACTTATTTGCCCTGTCCTGTAGATATGACAGTTTCTTGATGTATGTAATTATTTTTCTATATGTATTCTCAGTGCACTTTATAAAATATGTGAAATAAGAGGTCAGAGATCAGAATTAATTTTATTCTCTTTATACAGTATAGAATAAATCCTCTTCAAGAAACACCAAAACTGAACTGATCCTATTCTAAGAATATGTAGTTGTATGAATTACTGAATAGATCAATTACTTCTCTACTTTTTCTTGTGAAAGCTCCTGGTAGATGCAGAAGAATTGTTGAAGTAAAATGTTTATAAAGACTAGAAGGAAGTTATTTTATACTAAAGAAATGGACTGTAATTCCCAAGAAGATAATGGAATTGCCATGTGGGTTTAGTAATTAGGAGTAGCTGGACAGTTGTGATACTCCATTAAGCCCCGTTGTATCTGATTGAATGCTCTGCCCTCTGAAGAAGGATGCTCCAAAATAGTATTGGGAGTTACAGATATGGGCTGGTCTTTTTGTGGTGCTATTGCAATAGAGTTGTATTGAAATAGAAAATTTATCCTGACAAATGAGTGAGTCATCTATTAGTTCTGCCAAGAGTGAAATATATTGGTCTAAAATAAGCATTTCTAAAGAAATGAAAACAAACTAATTTCCTCTTCAAGCTGCCAAGTACAACTAGAATCTAATTTTTTTAATTTTTTTTTTCCTGACATTGATTTCCTTTCTTTGCATGAGCTTATTTAATGCTTCCTAAAAGGCACTGACCTGATCTGGATTTCTGGAGTAATTCTTAGAGTTGGAAGTCCTGTTTAACAGCAGGGTGATGTTCATTAGTATGACTGAGCAGATAATTGGGCTGATAATACTAATTCAGGTCTTGATCACTTTGATAACAGCAAAGAATGAAGCTGATAATTAGGAATTGTAACTTGTTAGGTAGATATTTTCCTAGATCAACTACCAAAAAATCTTTAGAGTTTTTTTCCTTTCATTTTATTATCTTCCTGTTAGTTCAAAAAAATTTGGAGGGGTGATCACCATAAATCGCTACTAAATTTTGGGCAATCAAAAATGATTGCCATATGAAGCACTAAATAATTCATTACCTATTAAAGTATCAATGTTTAATTTTATATTTTTGAGATAATATTGATGGGCTCTTTAACAAAATAGATCAAAGTACTTAATCCTGGGAAAAAGACTATAAAAATGTCTTATGATGTAAATATGAAGTTTAGATAAACTCACCAATCAATGGTTCAGCACATCAAGGTAATTTTATACTTTAAAAAAATACTTTGCCCATAACTTTTTCATCTTTCTAATGAGAAATATCTGCTTTGCCTTTTTGTGTAATGGGGGCATGTGAATTACTTCAATTTAAGATCTTGTAATCTCCAAAAGTCGTGACTTGGTTTGTATCAGGATGTCCAACAAAGGCTACAGTAGCCACTTTTCTGGATTTCCCTCCAGTCCATGTGGATATCCCACTTTGAGGACTTCTCCCACCACTCTAAATCCATACCTTCAAAATGGTGTGTTAAAATTTTATTTATTCATAGTTATGTATGGAATGGCATATACTTATAACACTTTAATGTCCTCCTTCAGCAGAGAAAGATAAAAATCCCTCCTGATGCTAATTTAAAATACTCATTCATTTGTATAGGTAAATTGTTTGATCAACTCTGAATATTTAGTAACGGAAAATTGCTGGCAAGAATGTTACTGACACAGCAAATTTTACATTGTTACTAGAGAGCATTTGTGGGAAATATATTCAGTAGAAAGTCATCACCTTAACACTCTGTGCTCTGCATAGTTAAAGAAATCAACATCTTTTGAATATTTACAAAAAAATAGTGAAAAATGGGCAGCAGCACAAATCTTTTTAGGAATTACCTGCAAGATAGCTTTTAAACAGCAAAAATTTGCAATCGTCTAATAGGGAAGTCCTAAAAAGAACCCCTTTCCTCTGAAATTTTCCATTTAAAAAAAGTGACAATTCCATAACCGCATGGAGGCATAGTTGGTTGTTGGATGCTTGTCTGCAGGTTAGGAGAAATAAACAATTTTTAGTGGTAACAGATATAATGGTGCATTGGATGAGCTTATCCAATGTTTTTGGGTGATATTTCAGATAGCAGTATTGTGAACTGGAGTTCATTGGGGGGAGAT
>JAOXNG010000042.1:21735017-21748756 GCA_028566535.1 Scolopax minor | reverse complement strand
TGCCTCAGGGAGAAAAACCTAGCTGCTGAATTGGAGAATTGCCGCAACTGAGTCAAGTGGCTCTGGCCTCCCACTCATTTTTTTGGCTGTTGTTTCCCTGTGAGAATAAATAGGGCAAAGAAGACCCTTCCAGGAGACAGCTACACCTCACATTATTTTTAACTATACTTGTTAGTATTTTAGAAGCTCTGTTTGCTCAAATAGAAGGGCATCTATCAAATATAACTTCAAAAAGAGCTTAAAGGATTTTTCTTCCTGCCTCATTAAAACAGTAGTCTGCAACCATGTAGAAAATGTCCCTTGAAGTGTAAAAGCAGAAAATATCTGCTTGAACTGCACAGTCTTGAACTGTGCATGATGCATTGGGCAGGTTCTCAAAGCCAGTTAACAAGGGTTATCTCCTCCTTAAAGCTTGAATGATCTGACTGAGGAGGTTTAGATTTAACTTTCCTCTCTATTTCTTCTCCTCTCCAATTTTAATTTGCAGTGTTCATAGGGTTCATTCATATTCCTTTAAATGGCACAGCAGTCTTGGGCTATATTCTTTTGTGCTTTAGATGGTTGCTAGTAAAACAGGTACTTCTTTTGTTAATGAGTCTGCTGAGCTAATCCCTTAACCGATTGATGGGAGATAGAATGTGGGTGCCTCAAGGGAAAAGCTGAAGATGTGAAAGGTACAAAGTAAGGAGGGATTTGTGACAACAAGGAAGAGAGAAACATTTCCAGATGTTTCTGTTGCTAAAGGAGGAAGAATCTATGATAGATAATATTAGAACTCATTGCTTAGAGGATACCAAATATTGTGCCTCACCTTAGTAGCCTGAGTAGTTGTGGGTGGCAAGGAAGGGTGGTAATGGCCCTATAGATGACAACATCTTTGCTGTATGAGAGGGCAGTTTGGCATCAGTCATTGATCTGACGGAGAACAGCAAAAAATATACTACTGTGAATATCTATTGAAAGGCAGCATTTATATCATTGGTAATTTTGTTTGAAAACTGCAAATTGCAATTTGATCATAGAAAATATGGTACTGAGGGCATAACATCAAGGATTAAGGTCTTAAATCTCTAGTTGCCTTTCTTAACAGAGGGGCATGATAATGTAATTTAAGATTTTGTAAGACTCAGTAGATATTTTCTGCAGGGAGGTTGAAGGAGATTTAAAATACAGTTTAAATCTGATTTCAAATATTGTAGACTAAAGGAAAATATTTGCATTTTATTTTAGCCTAGTTTCCTAATGAAAAGAGAAATTGTGAAATTATTTGTTCATCATGTGCCCAATAACTTGTTAAAACCAAGTTTGATAGCAGAATAACTTATATCTAGATAGAGTTAATTTTCTTCATAGTAGCTGGTGTGGGGCCAAGTTACAGATTTGTGCTGGAAACTGCATTGATAACATGGGGATGTTTTAGCTGTTGCTGAGCAGCAAGTACACAGAGTCAGGGCCTTTTCTGCTTCTCACACTGCCCTGCCAGTGAGTAGGCTTGGGGCTGTGGAGGGCACAAGAAGTCAGGAGGGGACACAGCTGGGATATACCATAACATATGACATCATGCTCAGCATTAAAACCAGGAGGAAAGGTTGCTTTGGGAGCCACTGCCTGGGGACTGGCTGGTCATTGGTTGGTTGGAGGTGAGCAACTGTTTTCATTTGCATTGCTTATCTTTCTTGGGTTTTATTTTTTTCTCTTTATTATTTTTCTTTTCATTGAAATTATTATTGCTGTTTTATTTTATCTCAAGGATTAAACAGTTCTTATCTCAATCTAGGAGTTTTTCTCACTTTTACCCTTCTGATTGTCTTCCCCCCATCCCGCTGTGGGGGAGTGAGCGAGCGAGCGGCTCTGGGCTGCGTAGTTGCCTGGCTGGGGTTAAACTACAAGACTTTTTTAGAAAGTCTGCAGAAAACCTGCTGTGAGGAGAGGGTGAGCACAGAGGAAAAGTTAGGGCCAATGTATCCTTCTGTGTTGCAGAAAGACAGATTTATGGTTTGGGGGCCTGTCTTTATCAGGTTGATCTGTTTTGTAGATTGAGTATTAAAATGACTAGCTCTGGACAAATCCTTACCCTGCTGAGAACATTAAAATGTCATAGAGTTTAATATAGAGTAATTGGAGAGAACTCTACTTGAGAAGGAGATAAAGCGAAATTCCTAAAACAGATTTTAAGACTGCTGTGAACCCTTTTTGTCTGTCTTGAATAAGTGTGTTCCACTTTAATGAGATTATTCTGAGGCTCCTATCAGGTTGTATGCACAATTTTCTGCTGGTTTTCCAACAAAGACTTCTTTCTGTTTTTCAATAGAATTTCCTTTCTATTGGGTTAACAGTAATGTCTTTATAGCTTATCAAATATAGTCAAGTTAACTGACAAGCAAATTATTATAAACAATTATTGCTCTGATTTATATATTTCAATTATGTCAGTATTTATTTTGTTGTTTGGCTGCCTGTTCAAGCTGCTTCTTAGTAACTCTTACAATCCAATTGCGAGAGCTTCTCTTTTCCCCATCCCAGGCTAGTTGCAGTTTTACATTTTAGCCATATTATTTCCCTGCTGAGTCCTGTCCTTCTGTGCGAGGAAAAAGGAATTAGAAGCTATTCAGGAGGAAGGCAAATGGGAGGAGGGTAAAGGCAACCTATAGCCTAGCATTGTTTGCATACTCCATAAAACTCAATTCAACCAAGTGCACTCCCTGTTGTTATGAAAGGAAAAATAACGCACATCTTAATTTTTTACTTCAGCCATTGTTTCTCCAGAGAGAAAAGGGGTTATTGTAAATCCAGCTTAGTGGAAATATGTAAAGCTTTTACTCGTCTTGTGCATGAAACTGATAACCCATGCAGTTGGGAGTGCTTATTTATTTCTTATCTTTTCATTTCAGTCTTTATAAGTCAACTGAGCATTCAGCATTTGTAAAGTGATTCTGGAAAATTATTTTGCATAAGTAATAGTAAACACTGGCATTGCTTCCTGGCAGGGAATGAAAATGATTCATACAATTCCCAGTGGCCTAATGAGCAGAAACAGGGACTGGAGCCATGAATAGCTCATTGGCTGAAATTTGGCAGCAGAAAAAGCCATGTTGATCAGCTGTGCCTTCACTAGCAGGCATCTTTTGAATTAGTTGGTATTACTTATTATGAGGCATAGAGGGACACAAAGGGAAGATTTGGCAGATAAATTTGAAGCAGGGGGAGATGGAGAAAGATGAAAACCTCATACCTGGAAAACAAAATTGGGCATAAACAGCGTTTTGCTTTCTCCTATTAATTTATCAAGATTTGTAACAATGCCAAGAAGTTTTATATTCTATGAAGCACTCCAACAAGCTTCCAAAGTACGCCTAAGATTTTACAGCCTATGTAAATTCAGTGCTGGTAGGTCTGCCAAGTTTTTGGTATTTAAATGGGACCCCATTACTTCAAAAAATTTCACTGTCAGCCATTACACAGGAAATTCTTCCTCTTTCTCTTGTTTGTTTTTAAGTAAATCCAGTTTCAACTTAATTGTAATTTTGATTTTTATCTTCAAAAATCAGCAAGTGAGCCAATGAAAGCACTCTATAAAAACATAAATAACAGTGGTAATCAGATACTGAAAATAAAATACATGAAACAAAATCTCATCATGTAATGAACTGACACAATTTTCTCATTTCTCTTTTTGTTTCACAACAGCTAGATTGTCAGATGACTCATCTGCTTTGATTTGAAATAAGATGTGTCTGTAGATTCGCTGATTTGTATCGTTGCCTTTTGTCAATGTGAATTAGGAAGGCTATCAAAAAGCTATACAACTTAGAACAGTTTACAGTTGCTATTATATTGTTGGGAGATTTTGTTTTCTTCATATCCAATGTTATTGTTTAAGTATTTGTTTGTGCTCTGATCCAACAACCATTGCAGACAATACTTGATTTTGCATTGGCTGCAGGATACTTTGTATCAGCCTTTCAGGAAGCTTTGACTCATTCTGCTCACTTCAGACCCAGGACAGGGCTTTTTCAGCCCTTCGATATGTCATGTTTGTTGTGTCTACAGAATGCTCTTACTCCAGATCCTAAAGGAAATAAATGAATGCTTAAGTTTAAGCACTTGAGTAAGTGCATGTGAGTCAATGCTCTCAATCAAGCTCAAAGGAATCAGCTAATTCCAGATTACTACTGTGAGCTGAGTTGACAGAGGAGGGCTGTGAGTACGGAATCTATTTCCAGCAATCTGAAGTGTATTCAGTTTCCTCTAATGTTGTTCGAACCAGTAAAATAACAATATGGAATAATAATTTTTGTACAAATCCTTGCATGATTTCAAAGGAAACATCAGTGAAATTTTGGGTAATTTCAAGCACGTTTATCTAATGAGCATTAATGAAATAAGGAATGGAAACAAATGAACTGAGCCTGGTATTGTTAGGATAAAAACAGAATAGAAAGGAGAGTAGGAATAAACAGTGAATAAAAAAGAGTAAGGAAAATTAAACTCTTATACAGATTTTTACATTACCTTGCAACCCAGGTGGTTGTTTCATGTAACTCCATAGTTCTTTTTTACCAGTAATAATGAACAACTGTACTATAAAATATATGGCTCTGCACATAACTACCACAAAAGCTACAGGAAAGCCCATTAGTAATTATTATGAACATTAAAAAAGGAGCTACTCTTTTGCTATCTGCACATGGTAGTCATCCTGGCTCAGTGAGTTCATTAGAAAAACAAAATGGTTTTGTTTGATCATGATGTAAATGGTACTCTACAGGGATTTCAGCAAGTGTTCCCTAAAACAATGCCTGTGTATGAAGCCCATGTTTTTTTCGTGGAGTGGGGGTAAAAAAAGAATAAAATCACAGCACTTCACATAACACACTGGTACTTTTTAATATCACAGTATGTGGAAATGAGTACTAAATGCAAATACAACATAGGAGCAAACATATTCCTACAATAATTTTTACAATAGTGTTATCTTGATTTAGTGTGAAGAAAATTATCTGGGTCATTTAATAATTAAACACTCCCATTGGTTTTCCTAATCATTGCCAAACAAATGCGGAGGCTTTTAATTTTCTTACCTCAAAGGATTGTGTTGTTGTTCCCAAAGGAGTTGTTTGCAGCTTTCTTGAACTCCTGAGGATCCCATCCTTAAAGACTTTTTCTTTTTTTCCTTGGTCTGGTCTGTAGAGTGTGTGTTAGTTTATAAACAATAGAAACTGAAAATGTTACAAATAACCAAACTAAACATTTGAAATCACAAAGGGATCAGTAATATTTGAAACAAGTTTTGGCAAGTTATCAAGATTAAACCAGTATGGGGTCATGTAAAATTGCTTAGAAAATCATAATGTATCAATGTTAAAACAGAAGGAGGTGCTGAAAGGCAGCTATTTTGAATGGGTGGTTATTTTGCATGCAGTATTATTTGTTAATTGCAATAAAGACGTGGATCAAGTAGAGATATTGAGGAAGATTGAAAATCTGTGTGATTTTTATTGATTGCTGAGACTGCAAAAGGTTAGAGCTAGCAGCTAGCTAGAGACCACGAATGAGGTCAGGGACATTTATTTTAACTTTCACTTGTGGGGTTATTCAGTCTATCTTTGAAATACCAGCTACACTCCAGATCTTGTCTGTATTACTTTTGTTTTTTAAGAAGCAGTATTGAACTGTATGAACCATACGTTAAATTCTAGTAAAAGAACCTTTTAAATATTTGCATTGTGAAGCTAACTTGAGTCGCAGTTTGTTGAATGTATTTAATTACAACAGCATAGAACTTAAAGGGTAAATAGCAAGAGATCAAACACTGCTGTAATGTAAACAGTGTCAGTACCTCACTAAAGAAATCTTTTTCCCCCTCTTTGTCTATAAATTCATCCTGGGGA
This sequence comes from Scolopax minor, assembly GCA_028566535.1. Classification (NCBI taxonomy): domain Eukaryota; kingdom Metazoa; phylum Chordata; class Aves; order Charadriiformes; family Scolopacidae; genus Scolopax; species Scolopax minor. The sequence goes on along the minus strand of JAOXNG010000042.1, from coordinate 21,742,865 downwards.
GCATTTTGTGGGGAGCACGGATTACATATAAAAAACAAGTCTGAAAGGCTTCTGCAAAATATAGCCAGCAAAACCTATTTGAGATTCATTGTAGTATAATCATACCTTTTGCAGCCACATTACTCAAAAACTAAATCTGTTATTTCTTTGTTTTGTTTTTGTTTAGGAAAACACTGTCATGTAGATCAGACTTAAGCTTTACTTCTTATTTTTATTTCCATCCTCAGAGTTCGGTGGAAAATAACTGTCCTCTTCATTTTAATAACTTTGGTATTTTATTCTCTTTTATAAAATCTTCCTTTATTATAAATATTTTTTTTATTAAACAGTTAAGCTAATATAACAAAATAACACAAAGAGAGACAGCTCAAGAATTGCAAACACAGAATAATTAGGAGATCAATAAACAGCTCAGTAATTCTGAGATGACTTTGAAGTGACCTTCCAGAATAAAAAAAGACCAAAGCTGTGTAAGACATACAAATCTTAAATGATAGTTACTGTGCCAAGAGAATTTGAGTAGGTTGGTAATGTTGATTTAGCTGTCTTAATTGTGTTGAGCTCTGCAAGTCACAGAATAAAAGAGCAGTGGTGAGAACAAAGGAAGCACACACAGTAAAGAAATACTCATGAAAAAAAATACATGAAAGAAACAGTCAAAGTGAAATAATAAAATAAATTAAGGAGGTGAGGGCTGAACACAATAAACTAACATTATGGCAATATTCAACCAAAACCACCTCCACAATTCCAGGTAAAGCAAAATTCCATTCTGAAGCAGAGTATTTTAACTGTCTGTATCATGGGTAATGAGGCTAAAAGCCAGGAGACCTGCATAACAATGTGAGAAACTAAGCCTTCAGCCCCTTCAGTACAAACTTTGATTATGAAGATATGCCCTATTTTATTTATTTTGTTGTGTTTTGAGGTCAGTTAAAAAAAAAGAAATAATTTGTTTAGTTTTGGGGTTTTTTTTAGTGCTATTTGAATATCTAACTTTGTTCAGATCCTATTGTTCAGACTGCTCAGGTATATTTCTCTTTGTCCTAGACAGACTTATTTTATGAGTGAATTGCTGTTCTACTTCTTGACAATTAAACAGTTGGGAAATACAGACAGAAAGTATTTTTTGACAAGTCCAGGCTCCTCTGGTAAAGCCCATATAATCTTTTTTGTATCCGTTGCTGAAGTAATGGAATAGCTATCACCCATGCCGTCAGCAGTTTGCGTAGATGCGGTTTATGTATTTCACACCTTAGCCGGAGGAAGATGGATACAAAACTGCAGCAGCATAAGCTTCTCCATGGGCTGTGCAAACCCAGTGGGATACCTGTGCTGTGATAATCTGTTGCCATATCACATCTTTTGATGGGGAGGGAGGGAGAAAAAAGGAGGAGGAAAATTGCAGGAGAAAGACACTTCAGTTTGGGGGATGCTAGCGTGCATCTCAGATCAGCTCTGGTTTGAACTTCCAGGTAGAGAGAGCCTTCAGGAGTTAGCTGGGAGTCAGCAGTACCTGACTAAATAAGCTGTATTAAAGACTTGCTTACAGCAGAGATGTTTAGGAAAATAGCGAACTATTTGGTAATAGAATATAAACAGAGAACAAGTTTTTGAATTGTGGATTTATTCTAAATTGTTTTCCAGTGATAAGTTTGAAGAAATCTTTTCAGCAGAAATGAAACAAGGGTATATGAAGATGATGTCAGCCTACAAAAAGAAAAAAAAGTAGTAAAGGTTGGCCTGTTTTCTCTTCTTGTCTTAGACAAATAATATCAAACGACCACTACTGCTTCACATTCCAATGTTGAACAGTACATTTCTTTTCTTTTCAGATGACATTTTATGTTAAGCCTATGACAGTTTAATTTCAGTTAACCACTGCTAACAGTGTGAACATACAAAGGAAGAAGGCAGTCACACAGTCATTGACTGTATATGTTAATGAAGTAATCCATTGTGTTGGGTCGTTGTGGAGGATGCTGATTATAAAAAAAAAATTAAAAGAAAAAGTTCTTCCCCCATCATTCTGAAAACCTTTCTGTCTGACTGACACTTACAAAACATTTTGTCTATAGTTATGCAAAACTACGTGAGTCTGTAATAAGTTGAAACGTTAGAAGACTAAAATATTAAGTCACAATTTTGTTGTTTATTCAATGTTCCAAGTGTATTTCTGTTAACTGACCCAATTCAGAAGTTTAACTATCTTTTAAACATTCCTTTCATTTTCCGATGTGTCACTGTTGTAGTTATTTCCTTGTTTTCAGAGGTGGATAGGATATTCTGTATGGTGCTGTCTCAGTCAAGTAGAGAATTAGAGTTTCTGGAATGCAATGTACTCCTGAAAATTCTGTTTTGCTGTTGGAATGATCAATTTTTATGTATTTTTAATTGCTACCTATCACTTTTAGTGCTTTATCTAATATTCATCTTATAAAAATACTAGTAACAGTCCCCTCTGCTTAAGAGGTAGAGTCAAGCACAGTTTCAACCTGAAACCATAGAATAGTATAGATTTTGAAAGACCTTTAAAATCAGTGTGAGATACTTGTTAACTCCTAAGAGACCTATTGAACACAAATGATTGTGAAGATCCGTAATGATTTAATGTTGGTTGTTTTTAACCACCAAAAAATACATATTGGTGATTTCCACAAATAACTAATGTGGAATTGCTCCATGGAGTCATGCTATATGTTGATTTGGTTTTACTGGTCCAAATTGTATTATTCGTTATTCCATAAATATTCTTTAATTTGTCCTTAGGCAAAGACATGGTAATATGGGGTTTCTCAGTAGGTTAATGTAAGATTATGACTTTCTGCTGGGAAGCATCATTACTTAACGAAAAGGAAAAGAAAAGTCTCCATGTGCAAAATTAAGAAAAAGGGTGTGTGTGTGAAAGGAAGGAACAAGCAAGATAAATAAAAGGCTATCTGATTACCCCCCATCTTTACTAGCATTTTTCTTCTCCTTTGGGTTGGATAAAGCATAACTGCATTGATTTCATGGGGCTGCTGTTAGCAAAATTAGGGAGAGCAACAGAAGGGGGTCACTTTGAGGAAAAACCTTTTTTTTTTTTTTCCTGCAAAATAAAATACCATTCTTAAAAACACAAAAAAAAATCAAATTTGCTTCAAAGAGATTGATTCTGTCACTCTTATTCATGCTTGGCATCCTGTGCTGATATTAGTGGAATCAGTTATTAAAATCTGTGTGAAGGCTCTCATTAACCGTGCATTGTGCCCTAAAGTGGGTCTCTTAAATGTATAGGCTGTTCAGTAAATGCTTGGCATCTTAAAAATAATAGACTAGTCATTAAAAACAGGCAATAATATTTTTATAACAATATGATTGTTGTAATGCAGATCATTTGCTGGGCACTCTATACATATGAGAATTACATTTATGTGACATAATCAAAGCTAATGAGAGTCTTTCCTTTGATTTCAATAGGCTTTGGATCAGGCTTTTTGAGAAGTACCATTAGCTGTCAGATGTGTTTTTGAGACTATATGTATCAATCTGATTAATTAGTAGCAATCTAAAATGTTTTCATGAATCATTTCTTCAAATTCAGGCTCACATAAAGAACTCTGTAATATATGATTGTTGTGGTTCCTCCTACAGCCCTTTTAAATTCCTGTTAATTTCCATTTGATAGTAAATTTAACCTCTCTACCAACATAATAGTTTAAATAACAGGGATCACAGTGAAGTTCCAGTAATGCATTCTACATGCAGAGCTGAAAAGGGAATAATTACTGTCAAAGAAACTTCTGGATTCATCTTTCTCAGATTCTACTTCTTTCTTTATAAAGTAAGAGGTCTTTTAATCTTTTAAAATTCTCCAGTTTTGTTGTAATGCGTGAATAAAGATGCTCTTTTATTATTTCCTTTTTAGAGTGAGGTAGCACATAGAGGTGACCCTCACATCAGTGTGTTCCTATGCAAGCCTTTCCAAAGACACAGTTTGTACCCATAGCAGGACTTTTTCTTCTGGCAAAGCATTTAGTATGTTGGAGATTGACAAGTGTGTTGTCCCAATGTTAGGGCTGAGAAGCAAGTATCATTTCAGTTTAAATAACACTGATATTAGCGTACACTGACATCGGCATTCCTTGTGTCAGGGTTATTTAAGAGGAGTTAGGGTGCTGCAGATTTAAATAGTTCTACAGTCATTCAATTCAATCAGTTGTTTTATTGCAGTCTCCCCCCGCTTTGAAATGTGACCTGAAAATTATCCAACAAGCAAAGTAAAAAATGTGATTAGAAATAATTTTTGCAGAGTTTTGCTCTTAACTTACTGCTTATTAATTGGAGCAATGAATGCTGTAGCTTTCATCAGCAGCCAATTTCAGCCTGCTAAGAAGCATGAAATTTTATCTTCATCAATAAGTTTTCATTTAAAAAAGCTATATAAAAATTGATTACAATGAGTAGTGTGTCTTTTCCATTAAGAAAGATAGGTTTGTTTTCATCATAAAAAAAAATTAAGTAGGTTTTTATTAACTGTTTTCTTAAATCCCTGAGGCTGATCATTTTTTCCTTTTACTTGTATTTGAGTGAAGTAGAATCATACAGCAAATGAGCCTTTTATCTTTTAACTGCTGATTTAGACTTTGATTGTAAAGACTGTCCTTTATTATTGGGTGTTATTTTTTCACCTGTTGTTAGGCACACTTAGTATCATGCTTATATTTACATATTTCCATGAGTCTTTGCCTGAATTATTTTTATACCAGTGAAAGTATCACAAATAAAAGTTCTTGAAGGATCCATTTTTGTTCTAGTAATGTTGTTCAGCATACTAAATTAAGAAGGGTTTAGTAGAAGCTTATAATAAAAACTGGACAAATATAAACATTAAATTTGCCTGTATGCAACGAGTCTGAGCTTCAAAGGAAGCAGACCCACTGAGGCAAACCACAAAATAAGATTAGAATAGGATTTTCCTAACCAAATTCTTCTATGGAGAAAGTAAAATTTTGAAAGAAGTACTTCACATGCTCTTTCTACAATGTAGATGTTGTGTTTGGTGTCTAACATAGCCTCATTTTTTTCAATTTCTTTGAAAGTATAAGAAAATCCTCCTATTGTTTACTGTTAGTGTTTATTCCAGGAAGGATGTGGTTCCACACTCTGGTGGCCCTCTTGATTCTCCTTTTCTATCCCCATCTGAGTTTGGGAGTTACTTGGCTCGTTTCTTTATCCCATCCACTGTTGTCTTTATCTCCAACCCCTCCCAACATTTGTATATAACAATGCTCTCAGAGCCAGAAAATGACATAGAAACTATAGTAATTTAACTTAATCTTCTGACATCCTTGTCATGCCATCTCAGCAGGCTTGCTGGATCCAAGCTTCCCAAAATTCTTCATGGAGAAGAAATGAGAGGGAGACTGTGTCTACTTAGCTAGGTTTCAACAGGGAAGTTGCTTCTCTGTAGTATCAATGCACACTTCCACAGTCACACTGTGTAAAGGGGTATTTTGGCAATCAGGGAGGGAGATGGAGTTTGAAAAATGGATTTGTATTAGATTTTATTTTACAGCTATTCATACCTGCCACCTCAGAGAGACAAGCATTTATAACTGCCTTCCATGTGAATATCAAAGATTCTTACTTTTGATAAGGTGGTTTATAAGATAGCTTGAATATTTTTATTACTTTGTTCCTCATCCTCTCACCTTCTTTTCATCATTCCTCCAGCTTATGGATAGAAATCTTCATGCTTGGTAAATGCTTCAGGCCTTTTTTGATGATTTGGAGCAATTTTAAGAGTTGTACATATGTTCTCCACCTTCTCAATGAATGCAGACTGCAGCATATCCTCACAAACATTCAGTCTTTTCCTCCTTTCATAGTATCTCAGGCAATAAACAGACAGGCCCCACAGTCTATTTATGGAAAGCTAAAAAAAAAGCCTCTCAGTGGGATGTCAGTGTCAGTTTTTCATGGAGTTCTCAGAATGTCATTTTCTTGGCATAAATGTTACCATAATTAAGTATTCTCCATGCAACAAAATTGATTCTCCATTCTGCAGTTTATAAACTTAAGCATTTCTTTGTGAATCCACAGCTCATCTGCAAAGGAGTGTGCCTGTTTCACTCAGCATGCTCCATTTTTGTGTTACTAATAGAAGCTGCTTGTTTAAGAGAAAAAAAAAAAAGGCTATTGAAATATAATCAGACACTATGTGGGTTGTTGTTGTATTAATTCTATTCTAATTATGTTGTTGGCATCCAGATGACTCACATTGAATCTAAAAATAATATTGATAGGAATAATTCTATTCTATTAAAAACTTATCTGCTGAGACAACATATGAATAATTATGCCACATACCTATCTAAGACTAAAGAAAAGTGTATTTTAACTTGTATGATTTTCAGTCACACCAAATAAAGAAACAAAGATGAATTCTCATTTAAAAATTCTATTTCAAGATGCTACCTTGCAGACAAACAATGCGGGATTTTTCCTGAAAAACTATGTTTATGTGGGTCTTCTATCTCTTGGATATGTTCATGTGGATGGATTAAAAAGAGATTATGAGGACATGAATCTGTATATTTTACTTTATTAGTAAAATCAATGAATCTGGTTTGGCCTATAGCTTGCATTTTGCATGTTATATCATTTGTATGAATTTCTAAACAACTTCGGGTTTTGACACTATGTGATATGCCAGTTCTCCTGAGCAAAGCAGTACTGGGCCAAGCCTGTTCTTAGAAGTTCCTTAAACCACTTCATAATAACTATTGAAATAAAGTCATCTTATGGTGTTAGGAGACAAAAAGATGATGATTGCCAATTACTTGTAATAATCGGACTGGTTTTACATTTTTTTAAGGGACTTAGAAAAGAGAAAGGAGGGGAGAGAGTATTTGTGTATGCATGCGTTCCCACGTATTGTACAATTCTATGTTTTCAGTGCATTCTAGTGGTATAAGTAAAACATGTACATATACACTGAGCAGTTATTTGAAATCTCAGGTTTTGGTTAGAAAGCAGAGTGTGATTTAGAACATTCTTGTGTATAACTGGTGCAGTGATCCTTGTTCGTTGAAATAATTTCTTCCCTTCCCCCTGGACCTGCAAGTAATATATTAGAAATAGTTTTAATTATTTCACACTTGAAAATGAAAAGCAAGAGGAACATAAGGTTGGGGTGTTTTTTGTCTGTCTGTTATTTGTTTGTACATATAATTCTGTTTTTCTAGCTCTCAATTGTGTGTTACCCAAGTCCTAAAAATCTCATTAATGCAAAGTGTGGGAAGAGAGGAACTATTTAAATGCTACCCTGTTCTCCAGCTGAGTCAGGTGAAAGGATTGTACTTATTCGCTGGCTGCCAATTTCTAAAACTCTTTCAATAGGTGAACTTTCCATTGTTGTTGTTCTTGTTTACTTTTATTATTTTTCCTGTTAGGAAAAGGTACTTTCTCCTGCTTGAGGTTTTTATGATATATGGGTATCCAATATTGATTTGTATGTTTCAAAGAAGAAATGTTTGCTGTCTTTTTTGCTGTAAATGTAGCAGCTCAGTAAATGTATTTCTGCTCACTGCATCATTCATCTAGGCTATATCCCTGGGACAGAGGAATACACGTGTCTTCATATGCCAGCAAGGAAAAATTACAAGTAAAATACCCATGAATTTCTTATTTGCTGTAGGATCTGGTGAATGGCAGTCCCCAAAGGAGAATCTTTATCATGAATTAGGAGCTGTGGTGTTCATTTACAGGCCTGTCAGTCTGACCTCGGTGCCCGGGAAGGTTATGGAACAGATCATCCTGAGTGTCATCATGCAACGCATGAAGGACACTCAGGTGATGAGGCCC
>JAOXNG010000042.1:21701788-21729080 GCA_028566535.1 Scolopax minor | reverse complement strand
GTACATACATGGTAATGAACTAGGAAAAAAACTTTTGTGATTAGGAATCTTATTTGTAAAACTACAGTATCATTTATTCCTCATGTGTCATTTTAGACCAGAGATGAAATCTTTTTTTCAGGGTGGTTGTGAAATTTTAAAATACTTTTTAATTTCTAAAGTGAGTCAAAAAAATATTGCCATTCTCCTCAAAAGAATTTCCAAATAACTGTTGCAGTTTAATCAAATTAAGTAATTTCTGCTCTCACCTCCCTCCACCCTCCAACTCAAAGCAAAGGTTGAAATGAAAGCCTTTTTAGAAAATACTAAAATGTTTTGTTATAAAATAGGGGGGATTAGTTATTCTTAAACCACTGTAATTTTCACTTCCTCTCTCAAGCTAAATTGCAGTGTATGATCAATGTTTCCATGCAGTAGTCAATTCTTTCAAAGTTCTCACTGCTACTTCTGATTGATCTGATAATTTTAAGGATAGAGGATTTGAGATACTACAATAGACTATTACTCCCTGGAACCTACTACTGAATTAAAAAAATAGTAATAAAATCATGCCTCAGGATTAGATGAAAGCAAGAAAAGCCTTTATCCCTGTTTAATTTGGCTTTCCCAGAAGAATTCTTTATTTACAACCTGAACACCTCCATTATGTAATGTATCATTTATAGGGTACACCAGTGAGTACACTATCTAGCTGTGTCTTGAGCCTCAAATTTATTTGGACATCTTCTTACCATTCCAAGGAGCTTGCAAAATTTTTTAAAAAGGTTGGACCAAAACAAGGGGCAGATGACATTAAGTAATATTTCCTTTCCCCCCGCCCCAGCTCCTTTTTTTTTTTGGTTGGTGTATCTTTCTTCAGTCACTCCAAACTCTCTTCTTCACTTATCTTGTATCAGTAAGATCACTGGTTTAAATTGAGCAGTGATCAGAAGTGAAAGGAACCTTTTTGTTAGGCCATCTATTTAGGTTGCCCCTGAGGCATGGTCCTTTTCCAAATTCATCTTTCCTCTGTGCAAGATGACCTACTCTTTCAAGTGCCATTGGATGTATCATAGTGTATTACAATCCTGAGGCAAAAAATTCCTTGTAAAAAAGTACTGTAATTATCTGCAAAAAGCTGGGCCCATTCATAAAGTTGTAGAAATTACAATGTGTCTTATACTTAAAGATGTTTTTTAAAGGATTGAGGGGAGGTTCATTAGGCTGTATCTGAACTTGTGGAACATTTATATCAGAGTTGCTGATTTGGTGCACACGATAAAAGCAATTCCTTTCTGCTTATGAACTCACTAATCACATTAGGATTAACATCTAAGTAATTCCAATGAATTGTTAATAACTTTATTATTTTCTCCTTTTGTCAGGTCTCCTAATTCAGTGTGGTTATCTTTGTTGGTTAAATGGAACAGAAACAAATTCCAGCCTGTAATTGTAGGTGGTGACTGGTGTCATTCCAGGAATCAATCAGCTAAATAAATGCAGCAATTTATGCACTAGATAGTTTCTATCTGCTACTGTATTCATTTGTTCTTGAATATTTTCCTGATCTTAGGAAATCTGCAAAATTGTTTGACCTTCATGACTTTCTCTGTTGTATCATATGAGCATATATGCTTGGAGTACAAGACCTTATGTCTTGTAAATGATGGTGCTCTGTTCTATGTAACCAAATGTTTGTGAGCTTTAGTCAACATAGTACAAAATTTAAATTTAGAAGACAATAGTATTGCATTTGAGCATCTGTATAGTGAAGAGCACTTTGAACAGGAGCTTGAACAAGAACGTTTCTGAGGCTGGGGGATACTTTGCTGACAAGAAAAGCCAGTTTTCACTGCTTTGTATCTCCTGAATACATAAAATGGCTAGAACAGGAAGTGGCAAATCTGTCCGACAAGTTTAATGTCGACAGAGTATAAACAATTACAAGTGCTAGCTGTACTAGTACTAGATTATAATGCAGTCAGTCAGATAAATGCATTTTTTTTCCAGATAAAAATGATGCTTTAAGGGTAAATTTCCTCTCTGAGAATGAAAATGGTAGGTATAATAATTAAATGAGACTCCTTTAGCAATATATAATCTACAGTTCCATTGTACACCTTCATTATTTCACCTATAATTAGGATTTTAATCCTTGTATTTGTTCTTTTAAAAAGCATATTAGCATTGCAAGGCATTCCTACTGATTTATTGATTTATTTTGTATATCACGAATGACTCCTGAGGAGCATAATAATGAGGGAGAATGTTACTTAATTTTATACAAATATTTAGGTATAGAGCCAATATCATATAGCTTTATTATGAGAAGCCCTATTTCTTCTAATATCAATGTCACCTTACAAAGCTCCTCATCTACTATGAGGAAAGAAGGATTATTAGAACTGACAGAGTACTTGGCTTGTCAAGGCTATTATATTTCTTGTAATTATTCTTTCTGAATTTCTACATGTAATGTGACTTCCACTGAAATCCTGTTTGCCCTGTTAGCCTGACAGCAATTTAAACAAACAAGATGCTTCCTGCAATACTGAATTGTCAAAACAAAACTACTATTAGGTATTTAAACAAGGCGCCTGATATGATTCTTTTTATTCTTTTATTTTGGGAACAGGAGACATTCATATGGCCTTCCATTAGCAATGAGTTTTAACAGACGTACTTACATTTTAATTGAACTGAAAACCTAAGCTTCCTGTTTGTACATGAAGTTTTTTCATCGCCATTGCCAGGGTTTTCATAGTTTTGGAAGAGAAGAAGACAGCATTTAAAAAAAAAAAAAAAAAAAAAGAAAAAAAATCAATAGAGGAAAAAAAAATAAATTTCCAATGAGCTAACAACTAGTGTTATATTTTTCCTGTTCACTATATAACTTGACACTTATCTTTTATAAGAGATGCTGCTGTTTTTAGTAAGCATAAACTGATTTCTCAGGGGGTTTCTATTAAAGGTATGGATAGGGAATAGCATGAAAGCAGCATGTATGTTTTATAAATTATAATCTTTTTTTTTTTTACGAGAGCTGCACTAACCTTCAGTCTCATGTAGCAAAGATACGTTTTCCATATGTTTCATGTATATGTATATATTATGTATATATACTTTTTTTTTCTTTGTTTTGCCTTGGGTTATAATTACATCAAGTGTCCAGACCTTAGGCTGAAGAGGTTCTCTAAGGAAAACGCAGGATGCCACAGGAGCTGATTCAGTGGGTGGTGCTCTTCCTTTTGAGTCAGAACTGAACTAATGCCTTGGCATGTGGTTCTGAAAGGAAACATCTAAATGAGAGAGAAAATTGGAGTCTATCAGTAGGGAAGTTAGCCATTTTGTCATAATCTAAATACTTGTCAGTAATAGCAGTAGATGAATTTAATCTGGGATAAGCCTCCACTTTTAAAAAGTTGTTTAGTTCTCTATGACTGGAGGGACTGCTTTCTTTTGTTCAAATGAGGCATCGCGAGGAATTAAGAGGTTTACAACCATATAACAATGGCAGTGAAATGGTCTCTATTTGGACTGGATTTTGGATTTACAATCTCCATTAAAAATAATTGGGAGCAGATGCCCAGAGGCAGGACTCAGAGTGTTTGTGGTAGAGAGTAGAGGATGGTGTTTCTCAGAGCAGAGAAACTATCTCTCCATCACTGTGATCCTAGAGACTGTCTTTACTATACAATTACCTGCCCACGAGTCTTTCTTATTTCCTTAAAGAAACTCCAGAACTGCTCACTGCTAAAAATAATTTTTGTATAGCAGTCACTGAGGTGGCTTTTCCCGTCTTCACAGTTGTAAACACAGGCATGGTGACCTATACATTCACGATGCTTGTGAGCTGGCAATGAAAATGCTGGCCTTGCCAAAAGTATGTAGATTTTTCATCTTGAAGCAACATATCTAACAAAGCAAGACAGATAATTTTAACACTGTGCTATCTGGGATCAGACAGACTCTGCTGAAAAATAGATTAAAACTTTGGGAGTTCACATTCAAATACCTTCTTTAGCTGCATTTATATACTTTTTAGAACTAGTCTTAAAGTGGGGACCATTGTTTATCACATCAGACACTATATATATGAAGTGTGATTCATTAAGATACTATATGTATTTTTTTTCAGTTTAAATTGTGGCTAGTTAGATTTCATCTGCAGGAATAATAATTTACTAGTAATATTTTTTTTTCCCTGAGGATGAAAAGTCCAGTTTGCATTTTTACCACAACTTCGGCTGGTAATATTTATTATTAATCTACTTGATATCCATAGTTTCACAAAGTCTTCATTTAGATTGTATATAGAGTTCACATAATGTTGTTAGATGCTCTGATACCACAGCAGAGAGTGCAGAGAGCAGCCACACAGAATGACAGATGTGACAAAATATCTGTGAATGATTGTACAAAAACAAGCATACTTATCAAATGAAGTATTTACTTTCATGTAAAAGACATCTTTCTAAAAGGTATTGAGTATAATTTCAGGGTGGTTCTTAATACAATGAATCAAGTTTTCATAGTGTAAGTTGGCAGTGTTCCATGAAAGTCAACGTACTGAAGTCAAAAATATTTCTAATCTTTCCATGGTACACATGAACTGAGTATCTGCCTTACCTTTAGTGTTTGTCACATCCTTGAAAGAAGAGGTGAAGCCAAAATGTAGACATTTTCAGGTAAACAGGCCCTCATTTTGTGGTATCACAGTGTATGGGGTAATCAGATGTTGAAAATGGGACATTTTCAAACCCAAAAGGGAATAAATCAGCTCAAAATAACTATGCCTGCAAAAAATCTATTGTGGGATCAAAGAAGGCCTTTCTGACTCAATATTAGATGGGTCACTACCACAACAAAATGTAGAGATAAATCTGAGAACATGGTATAACCAGGTATATTTCTGTCACTGCTGCTTGAAATTCATTTGTCAAAAGGCCTTCTGATTTACTTAGGAGTACAAATTACCTTAAAGATAATTGAATATAACTGATGCTATTTCAGTGAATAACTTGAGTCAAATTATTTGACATTTAGTAGGAGGATTTCATGTTTTTCAAGGAGAGGAAGATGTGGACATCTGTGCTTCTAAAGAGCTCTGATGTGTGCCAGTTTGTCTCTGAAGGTTTCCTTGAATTGTGTGAAACTGTATGAGATTTTAGGAATTGCTTTTCCACACCATTGCCTTGATTTTGCAAACACTTTCAACCAGCTTTGAGGGCTGTAATGCTTTTTTTCTCCTTAATTTGTTGCCCAGTTTATTCTGTTCATAGGAAAGGGAAGAGACAATAGTTTTGGTGTGTCAGCTTTAGAAAGTGATAGATGGTGTAAATGCAACAGCCTGACTCAAAGCGTCTGCTCAGCAGTCCTGTGGTGGATGGGACAGAGAACAGAGAAAAGAAACAGTGAGAATACCCTTTTCATGTTAGTATCTAGCTCCCAAATCTCAGATATGTAAATGAAAAGTGACAGGGGCTGACAAAGCAATGTTTAATAGATTCTGTAACTATATATTACATTATTTTGACTTCTACCAGTGCCCTGAAAGAAATGTTCTCTAAGAGTATGCAGAATGGAATGGGTCACATTACACTGAGAATGGATAAACATTGCTTGCTACTTCCTTTTTTTAATTTCATTTTTTTTTCCTTTTTTGCTAGGCCACTTTATGCAAATGTTGTGCTTGAAACTTTGTGCAAGGTTTAAATCAATTCTTGTAAAGGAATCATGACTAATCCCAATCCTCCTTTTTAAATAGCTCTATAAATTCTTGAACCAAGATGCAAAGAGTGATGGTGGTGGAGGGTGGGCAGGAAACAGGGAAGTTGCTTAAATTAGCAACTTCAGGACTTTATGGTATTTTTGTGACACTTGATCACAGTGTAGCCAGAAGCTACATCAGAGGACTTAAATCTCAGAAAAAAGGACTAAAATCAACTCTAATTAGCTCTCATTTATAAAAAGGAAAACAAAAAAGAAAGAAAAGTTTGCAGACATACTCTCCTTCAGGACATTGCACACTGAAATGTTTACAGCCTGTAAACTAATAAAAATAGACAGCTATACACAAGGCTCACTGGGTGGAAAGGGTAAGCCTTATTTCCTTCACTCTGAAATGGATTGAACTTTTTTGTTATATATATTTGCCACTCTTAGAAAGAAAATAGATACATTCAGCTCTCAAGCTATCTTAACACCACAAAGCTCATGTGGGTTGCATGTGGGACTGAGTATTGTTTCAGCAGGAAGAAAGACAAGATTTGAGATGTTTGTCTTTAACTGCCCTGCAAATTTATTTGAAATTTCCTGGGTTAGCTGACACCAACTTCTCCCAAGGAGGTGATCATTCCTTACTCTGACTTTATGGAAAAATACTGTTTCCTCTGGTCAGCTTGAGTTTAAAAGTTGACAACAACTACAAAAATTCTTCTGTGCCCCAAAAGGCAGTTAGTCCACTGCTAACAGTGCAGCAAGAGTCTGATCCTTTAAATGGAGAGGAAGAATGTTCTGGGGGGTAGGAGGGGGAAGATGCATTTCTTTCCTGGATGGTCTGGTATTCAAAAGATAAATGTTATACCTCTTCCCCTAAAACCAGACCACTGGTCCTGCTGGTTTCTTTTTCCCTCCCCCTTTCCCTTTTTTATCCAAAGCAGAAGGAATCATTAAAATATCTTAATTCCCATACTTCTCATTTGACCAAAAATACTATTTCTTTTAATTTGCTGCTTCCAATCTTTTTTTTTGTTTGCTTGGTTCTCAGATAGCAACTTTAAAATAAGGCTTGAGCGTCTTTACCAATTTCCATATTGTTTTAAAAAGACCTACCATTTCCATGAAAAAGCTTACTAAGTAAACCATGAATATTTTGCATCAAATTTCTGCAAGCAAGTCACCTCAAGTGCTCCCTCTCCACCCCTCCAAGGCTTGTCTTGAAACTCATATTTTTGTGCATTTTTTAAATTCACTCTGAACATTTTTGCAATATGGAAAGTTGACAAGTAACTAGAAGACTTTGAAACAGAAGTTCTATTAATGTGATTAGTAGCTTTGTTGCAGACTTATGTGCAGTTGCCAGTGAAATCATCTTTAAATATAGTGCTTGGGTGTCTTCTCCACCAAAGGAGACTAAGAAAGAGAAAATAATCAGTTTTGTTGTTTGTGAGGTTTTAAGCCATTATTGCCATACGCTCTTATTTCTCTTCTCCCTTGCTCTGTATAATTCATTTTGATATATAGTGTGTTACAAACTAAGAGTCTGAGTTAGCGTGTTTGTTACAGAAGGACTTTTGATCTGCATTTAACAATAATTTGTGAGTTGTAGTTGAATGTAGTTGTAGTGAGTCCTAGGTACTCCCATAACAGAGGGACCAATAGATTAGAACTCAGCTGTTTATGTGGCTCTTGAAATACTATATCAATGTTAAATTGTATTTACGTTGTTTTTATTAAACAAGTATTGCTTCAGAAAGTAAGGCTTTCATCTGCTTCCCACTGAACAGGTTTAAAAAATGTTTTCCTCCTTTTCTCTAGTGCCTTACTGTGGAAATCACATAGTTCTCCCCATTGTGATCTGTTTTGCAAAAGTAGACTATTAATTGAGGATGTTTTTCAGTATTGCCAAAAGGTCACTACAATCAATTATGGAGAATATTTGTAAAGAAGAAATCTTGCCTATAAAGCAATATATCCCGAGCTGTCTAATTTGTTCACTGTAATAAGGCCATGCCCACTTATTGATTAATCAATCTTTGTTGTCTGTTTGCTGATTATATCAGGAAGTCTCTTAATGTAATGGAATATCATATACAGAGTTGGCTCTGGGTAATGTAGTGCAAAAATATTTATTTTTAATATTATAGTGCATGTGTTCAACCTCAGGAGATTATTTTTTCCAGGATAGACCATACTGATTCATTATAGTACACCTAGAACTGAAAATTGGACCATATTTGTATTTGAAATATGAATAGTAGTAACATGATTGAGTAATGTCACCAACACAAAAGTTTTTCTGTTTTGATCCAATTTGTACATCATTACCTGATGTATTTAATTCAAAAGTCTTAAGGAAATGTGATTATACTGCATCATGGAAATACAATGCATGAATATAATTGAACAAAATCAAACTTACATTCTATGCCAAAAATCTGGCTATAAATTCAAAATGGTTCTCGGGTTATATTTAAAAGTGTCTCATTTGGCTACTTTTTAGAATCATGAAAAGGAAACCAAGCATATTAAAATTAATTTATCTTCATATTATTTCTGCTGCTTCATATAATCAAGGTTTTTATCATGTCGCAAATCTTAATGTGAATTGTTGGACACAGAGTAGTGGCAAGAGTTATGTACATAGGAGATGTTGTAAGTTATGTGTAATTATCATTATCTCTGTTAGCATGAGCGCATCATTTCCACTAAATAATATGCCTTATTTTGCTGTGACTCCATGATTTGTTTGTGTTTTTTGTATAGTAGTTGATGTAAATGAGCCACATTAAACTGCCCCCCTGCTCTCTTTGTGCGAATTTAAGCATTTAAAATGTCTCAAAAATTCATTATCCCTCTCCAACAGAAAGATGAGAAAAAATGTGTGAAAAACTCATAAACAGGTAGAATTAGAACATGTCTATAAATTAACTTTTGACAGATGTAAAATACCTAAGAATTAAGCTGGAATTCATGTTTGACTTAAAATAAAATAATGCTACATTTTAAATTGAGGAGAAATAATGACGTACTGATGCTGATGCTCAGTGTTGGTATTACAAAGCAAAAATCTTTTTTCAAAACTCATGAATTTTCCAATAAGTGAATACTTGATGATCATAGCATTTGCAGTTAAAATACTCAGTAGGACCAGAAAATCAAAGGGAGAAACACAAGAACACTGAAATAACTTTCCATTAATCCTTACTTCAGTATTTAACGTGCTAAAGTTTAAGTGCCTCTTTTTGCTGCATAAAATACTCATAACATGATTTAACATGATGTAGATCTCACCATAAGTAGTAAAATGGAAAGAATAAATATAAGCCCTAATTCTGCAAGCATTTATGCACACACAGCTCCATTTGTATTACTAATATACATTAAAGTTTACTGTGATATGTAAGGAGTATTCAAAAATAAAAAGCAGTTTTTGTAAGACATATCACATGTGGCATGTCTGCAGTGCTTTCAAATTACAAAACAATGTTTTTACCAGAAAGGTACTTAAAGTCACAAGTTCAACTAACACATCCATTGAGAATGTAATGGTTATCTCTAAAAATTGTAATATGTATATTGATTCTCAGTGCATTCTGGAATGTGGATTCAGCTTTTCCGGCTCTGGAAATCTAATGTTCAACACATGGCCACCTGCACTTTTACCATGGTAAAATTTTTGTGCCTTTCCCCAGGGAAAAATTTAGGTATCATAGATGTTTTCTGGTTTACACATGCTATGTAGATTACACCTTAAATATGTGACATGCAATTTAAATCCAGACAGGTTTTTGGCACTGATATTGATGACTTGAAAGATATCATACCACAAATTTTAAAGTTATTTATGTGGTGATCACAGTTGTTGGAAACACAGCCTGTTGGCTTTGCTGCATCAGGGCTGCCTCCCTGAATCAGTGCCAGCCAAAAAACTCAACTTCTTAGTCCTGACCCACTTTGAGAATCCTGCAATGCTATCACGTTCATTTATCCCAGTGAAACTGAAGTGTTGAAAGGGTTGTATAGTTCTGCTGTCATTGCTGTCAAAACCAGGACAAAACATCAACATCTCCATAGAGGAAAGAAATCCTATCTCTGAATTTTTACACTAAGGACTGAAAAAAGAAGTTGAATAGTGTCCCTAAAATGCCCCACTGTGTGCTATTACCACAAAGTTCTTCCAATGTTTAAGGGGATATAAAATTTACATAAGCAATGTAACACTTTGACTTTTTTTTTTTTAAGGTGGTTCACAAGAGCACCCTTATAGAATAATAAAATAAAATATGGCTTCCATAGCCAAAATATGTAAAAGTCAGTTTCTTAAACATAACTAGAGCATAGAAAAATTATCCCCATAATTCTTTTAAGCAAAGAATTGGGCTTTATTTCATTTAAACTATTTATCTGTTTTATCTTAAATAAGAATAGAATTTAGTGCCATGATATGTTTGGATTTTCTTACCTTTCTTTCAGCTGTTATACTTTACACAATTCCATTATACCTTTTCATGTCACTATCTTGACAATAAGAGTGTGTTGTTCCATGTGGGCAACAGTGTCTAAGGAGTATGTTGACATAAAACAGCTTGTGGAAACTAATGTAGGTTCCATACATAAAACCATTAGACTGATGAAGAAAGTTGGTTACTTAAGAAATGTTTTCTAATAAAGAGGAATATCATTCACTCAAGTTCCCCTCTTGTGGATTTCCATGCAAGTGTAACTGGGGCTGATCATACAGTTATCCTTAGTGAATTTTGGCATAGGTTGGAGGAAAATCAGGTTCAGTCTGTGGACATTTGCACGTTAACATAAACTGAAAGACAAGTATTCTCTTGTATTCTCAGCTTCAGTTACTCAATTTCAATGAGTAACTGAATCTATGAGCTAAGTGTCAAAGTGAAAAATAATGTTCTGTGTATGAAAGACTGTGGAATAAACTGTCCAGTGAGATCTACATGTGGATCACTATGATGTTGTGTGATTTGACTGATTTCTTTATCTAGTGACATACGGCTGATCTTGAAACCAGTTCAGTCACATACGCATGGTGATACTTCAGATGTTCTTAAAGGTCTTTGTGTGGGTAACAAGATACCACCATTCTCTAACAAGGGTACCTTCTAGGAAAAGGGGTCCATGAGATCCTACAAAGATCTTATGGAAGAATTTTACCTGTCTTGCAATAATCTTATTGAAGCTGGCATATGCTGTGGATGCTGGACTTATACTCACTTCAGTATCATTCTTCCAACTATATTTAGGAAAATTGTAGTCTGAGATCCTAAGTAACGTTGATGTTTTAAATCTATCAAGACCTCAAATACAGTTTATCGGTGTTAAGAAAGCGGCACAAGTCTCCACAGGAAGGAAGCTTTGTTTTCTTTTCTCATTTTCTTTCTTCCCTTTTTTAGAAAAACATGCTAACTGTAAAAATTGGAGCCCAATTAAATAATTTAATGTCTTTCTAACAAATTTACTCATGATTTGGTCAATGTGTATTACTCAGAAAAATTATGCTATCTTCATTGTAATGGTACCCTAAAGATATTAAAAAGATAATAAAAAAGTATTTTTCATATTTCTTGTTGCATTAAAGAGTTATAAAATGTAGCAATACAAAGGAAAATAAGCTAAGTTTGTCTGGGAAAGGCAAAAAAAATGTTCAAGATTTTAAAAACATAAAACTAAATTATCGAAGACATATCTAAAAGTTCAAGAAAAGGAACAAAAAAAACCCCAACCTATCCTATATTTTTAGGTTTCAGAGTCATGACACAGGGCAATGCTTTTTATAGAGTGAAATATTATTCAGCATGTAATTCATAAAAAAACTATCATAAAAAGTGTCTCAATTTAGTAAAAGCACTTGGTAATCAGTATCCTCCATGGCCTCTAGACCATTTAGAGAGTGTTTTTGAGTGTACTACTGAAGAGGTTATAAAGCAGTCTCCTAAAGTTTGGCAGATGCTCAGCCAAGGTTCCTCTGTGTCTTGCTGAAGCATCTGGTAAAAAGTATTTGTGGGGAGAGGTCAGGAGATTAAATGAAATCTAGTTTGACTCAATATAGTAATTCCTTTGTTTTTTTACTTTTTCAGAAGAGTTAATTAAAGCTAAATGACACGAGATTATTGGCATCATAGTTAAACTTGACAGGTTTTAATAAGACAACAGCCTGAGCTTGTCATATTTTTTCTGATTTTAATTCATCCAGGTATAGCCTCAGCAAAGTTGTGAGCTAGATCTGAATAAACAGTAGCAGTAGATTTATTGATCTCATTTGTCAATACCTTTGGATAACTCCTGAAAGAACTCTAATTATCTTAGAAAACAAAGTCCTTGCAAATGGAAATTGCATGATTGATTAGTTGCCACTCTTTCACCTTGCAATCTGAAACACAAAGCTAAAGATTCTAATTCTGAAGTTCAGCCGGTTGAAAGAAGTCTTTGAACAAGGATTGTTGTTTCAGAACATCTCCTGAAGCACCAGAAGCTTCCAGAGAGGAAGAATTTTAGAATTTCCTCTGTGCTATATAAAGAAATTGATCTCAGAAAGACTTAATAAAGTGTTACATAGTGGTTGACCTGTACTGCTACATCCAGACATGGGCTTAGAGCTTATATCTTTGGACAAGAGAATATCTAATTTTGTCCAGTAAATTTTTCTACACTATATGTATTTTCTGAATCAGTAGTACAAAAGGAAACAAATGGGTTTGTGGATAAAAAAAGAAGATAAATGATTCTTTACCAAGACCTTGGCAGGGCTGAGTAAGGTAAAACCACGTTTCAGAACCTGTCAAGATGTTTAGGAGAGCATCTGCCATATTTTTTGTTTGTTGCATGAAGACATAAAGGAAAGAAAATCTACTTGCTGGGACTCCGTAGAGGTGATCAAGCATAAAGGAGACACTTGCACGTGGCCCCTCATAGAAGTGCACCAAATTCTTGAGGATTTCCAGTATGTTCATAAAGTAAAATATGGCTGTATCAGACTGCCATTTTCTCGAACTGCATACAGAGCAGGTATGTTTACACTCAGTGCAATGGTTTTCTGAAGAGCCATTTACTCTCCTAATCTTTAATGAGAAAAGGAAGCACTGCAGACTGCCTGCAGAACTTATTTCAAGAATAAGTAGGGTGGAAGGGTGGGGTGAGTAGGGTGGAAGAAAGGAATAGAAATGTGGACTTCAGTTGGAGATTTCACTGAGATGATAGAAGGTCAGATCAAGCCACTGATGACAGCAGAAAGTTGAATTCTCAACTGATCTTGCCATTAGCACAATTTTTTTTGTGCTAATGACATGATAAGAATAGGAAGCAGACAAAGAAGCAGAATTATTAAATATCTATGGGTGATAGACCATTTTTCATCTCTGGTTTTGGGACAGTTTGGTTCCACTCAGAATAAAGAGTACTCAGGAGTAACCTCATGGTATCTTGTAAACCCACTAAAATATCAAATACATGAGGTTAAAATGGATTTTTTCCCTCATCTGCTGGACATATTAACATCTTTTAAAAGGTTCGCTCTGCCTTAGTAGGAGTTACAATGGAAGATAAAACAATTACTTTTAAAATCAGAATCCAATCAGTATAGTAGCCGCTTTCTATGTCTGTCAAAACATGACAGAAGGGATCGGCTTCTTTTTATAAATTAAGAAAATGGGATGAATGCAGTTGGGAAGATTCTCAGTTGTCAGCTTTGCTAGAGGAAATGTGGACCCCTCTCTCCTGTCCTACAAAGAGCCTTGTATCACCCCACAGCAACTTGTTCCAGTGTGGGCCACTCTCAAATGCTTCTGTGCTATCTGTCTAACTTTGCACAGGGAGGAGGAACTCCTCTCTGAGGGGTAGGATGCTCCCAGTTGACAGTAAGGTGACAAAACCACTATTTTAATACTTAGACCAAACTCCAAGTATTTGGGGGGTAACTGCAGGCCCTTGAAATGCAGTCCTGGTAAGCTCAAAAATCATACAGATACTTCTGAAAATGGTACCATAGGATTACGTGGTTATTAATTCTAGCTATATCTAGAACTAATTACAGGAGTTCCAGACAGGGAGGAAGGGCAGTAATGCTCATGGTCTTTAATGAAACCTTCCTAAAAATGAGCAGTAACTAATTTTATAAGTGCTGAACAATTTATTGTTTCTGACTGATGTAAAGCATAGCTTTCTTTGATGTAAAGCCTGAATATAGAAAAGAGCTGACATGTAAACTGTCAAGTTTGCGAGCTACAGGAAATCTTCTTTTGGCTCCCTGGCTCATTCTCAGCACTGTCAGTGCACCGCTGTCAGTGGCGCAATAAACTGCAGTTTAGCCTCATGTAATCTATTTGCAAACAGCAGCATTACAGTCTTTGATTTGTGTGGCCTTTTAATTTCTCCCTCCCTACTGTGTCCCCCTCAGATGCACCAGGCCATTAAGATTATTAACCTTCGCCAGTTTATTAGTCTGGGATTAGCAGCGGTTGCGATGTGAGGAGCTAGTGCAGCACCACTGTGTAGCACCCATCAGGCCAAGCTGGGCCTGGGGCCGAAAAGCTTTGTGCCTTTGCCTTTCAAATTCTGATCTTGTCTTATTCCCTAGGTTTAGAAATTAGCTTAAATCCTGAGTATAAGGTTTAAATGATCTGTCATGGCAACACCAGCTTGTGCCATCTCCTCCCTTGTACCCACATAAAGCATTGCTGGGCTCACAAAAGGTATTTTCTTTGCCCTGAGACCCTTGAGAGGATGGTGGCAAACAGTTGAGCTTCACAGGAGGCCCTCCTCCCTGTCCAGGGCCTGAGCTGGGTGGCTGGAGTGAGACTTGTGGGGCTGGGCGCTTCAGAAGGTTCTGGAGGCTTCCCTGGGGCCCTCTGCCTATTCCCTCATGGGGCAGCCTCCAGGAGAACCCACAGACCGGGCTGCACCTGAGAGACCCTGTGGTACATGGACCTGGCGTGTGTGGGTGAAACAGCTCTGGCCAGCAGGACTTTACCAGCACAGGGTCTTCAGGAAAGGTGGTCAGACATATTCCCTGTGTTTTTTAACTGTTTTTTCCTTATGAGTTGTTTGGTACTCTTGAACGAAGTCAGATGCTATCATCCTCTGTCTGTTTTCCTTCTTTGGCCTTTGTGACCACAAGTGACAGCATGAGAATACTGCTTTGAATCTATCACAGAAGCAGCCATTTTAAAGCACAGGACTATTGCCTTGCCAAGTTGAAACCCGTTTTCTTACATGGGGAAAGAAAAAGGAAACAGAAAAATGTGTCAGCATGATAGCCCCATGTCTGACTCGGCTGAGGCAGAAGCAGCAGCAAAGTATTCGTGTTGTCCTTGTGCTACCTGTGAAGGATGTTTTAGACTGGTTCTTCTGGTGTTAAAGTCACGTCCTCTGTGCAGGCTGGCCAACATGCCTGTGGAAGCTTCTGGCCAGAAGATCTGCAGGGGCTAGGCAGTGGCCAGGCACCCCAGCTGAGTTCAAACCTGAAAGTGTTGGAAGCATGTGGAGATGGAGAGAAAGAAAAACACTGACCACCCCAGCATGCTGGTAAGGAAAAAAAACACTGGAGGGCTGTTGAAATATTTGCAGAGGATTAGCACAAAGTTACTGTGTTTAGCACAGGTGTTTCTGTAGCTGTGATACATTAGGAAAATTTACAATGTTCAATGACTCACACTTTCTTCCATGTAGTGTGGTAGTTTATTTTACTGGGCTAAAGTAAAAAGTGAGGAGGAACACCTGCTGATATTTTGGGTTTCCTGTAATGTCTAAGCTTTGTGAACTTTTGTTTAATCTAGGTGTGTTGCTTTTTTTATTATTATTATTCTTTTTTTTTTTTAATCTGAATGAATTAAAATAAAACATTTTTACACATAATGTCTACAATGAAATAGATATCACCAGAGACATGTAGAAACATTCTGTTCTCTGCCTCTGTGGAATTGCATACCATAAGTTACTATCACTAGAAAATTATGGGCCTAGGTTTCAGTACATCTACAATCTCTATTTCCTTTTGGGTTTGCTATTCAATTCAAAATTAGGGGATACAAAAAGCAGGTAGAGCTTGTTATTGAGTGCTAATGTGCATCCTGTGCTTTTTGTCTGACTAGGTTTGTCAATCAAGTATTAATTAGTATAGCTTAGAAAATGTACTGGTGTTGTAATGAAGCTGAGCTATGCCTTTATAGCTCAATTTATCTTCAAATAAGATGGATCTGTGGAGGTAGATAAAGAAAATAAAGTCAGTTTTCTTTCTGCTTTGCAATGGAAGAACTATGTGTGGAATTCCTCTGGATATTGTGTCCTGTTCCTTGGAAAGTCTGAGGAGGGACATGACATGGTAGTGCATAGGCACAATAGGATGGACTTGAGCATTTGAAGCTTCCATGCTCAGTCTTCCAGGAAGAGGTTAGGTCTTGGACAGATTGGTTTTAAGTTCTTGAATACAGGGTAGAATGATGACCACAGCTATTAAGACAGATCTAAAAGCATGTCCTTTTGTGGATATATCTGCAGATATACTCTTTCTACCATATCATAAATCAAAGAAGAGAACTAAGTTAACTTGAAAAGCAAAGCTAAAATTTCAGAAGGATTGTGCACCAAGAACTGAGATTAGTTTTTCAAAAGCTTTTGGCCTTTCTTTTAGGCATCTAGCTAAATGGCCAAATTTTCAAAATGGGCCTCTATATGCTGTAATTTTCAGAAATGACTGATCCAATGTCCTGTAAAGTTGTGTATGGTCCAAACTAGTTACACTGTAGAAGTATAGCTAAAAAAAAAATCCTTCAGGCTGTTATGAATTCAATATTGATATTAAATGATTATTTAGCTTGTCTCTCATGATACATTTCTCAATAAAACTTTCAGGAGCAAAATTAAATTTCATAGCATAGATGCAGAAACTTAAGATCACCTTGTTATTTGAGAATCTGTTTAAAAGGAGTAGATCTGGATTCTTACCCTTTAATAAAATAATTGTTCATTTCTACAAAGGCAGTGATGAGGTTTTCCCAAAAG
Organism: Scolopax minor; assembly: GCA_028566535.1. Lineage (NCBI taxonomy): Eukaryota > Metazoa > Chordata > Aves > Charadriiformes > Scolopacidae > Scolopax > Scolopax minor. The sequence goes on along the minus strand of JAOXNG010000042.1, from coordinate 21,712,361 downwards.
GATACGAGATCTCTGTTTCAGTGGAATATTCAGGACTAACATTTAAGGGAAAAATCAAGAAATATTATTAGAACTTGTCAACTGTAAAATTTATTCTCAAAATCTCCGAGCCTCCATAATGTCCTTTTTAAGAGTAAAATTGTAATTTAGGGGCCTGTACCAGTTGTAACTTTTTGACTTTGTATTTACATTTTTCTCTCCTCCTACTTTCCTTGTTAAATCTCTTCGTTATTAAATTACTGTTTATGTTGTAGAAGGAAGATAATAAAAATAGAGAATATGTGATGTGGGTGAGAATTCCATGTATTGTGTGCTTGGTTTTCCAGCTTTTTTTCATCTGATACACATTGCATGCTTATTTTGAATTGTTTATTTGAAAATAAGCATTTTGTGATGAGTTTTAAAATGTGACACCTCCAAAGAAAGGGGAAATCTTGAAAGAACCTTTATGCTTTGCCATACTTAGACTATATATCCTTATTTTCCAAGGAAGACTGTAATTGCAAGGAAGAATTGTCTTCTGTTATGTGATCTGCAGAATAGAGATCTCTTATGTTCTTTGGAACCTAAGACTTACAAGATCTCTAAGGTCTCATAAGAAAGGTAGTTAAGGATTGCTGAAGTACATGGCTGCTGGCATTAGAGGTTTGACATCCATGTATTTCCTGTGTCTTCAGATAATTTTCAAAATTGGGCAATTTATTTTAACTCTCATTCTCTTGAATCAATTAATTCTCTTGAAGTAGTTAAGGACACTCAGCACCTTATTTTTTAAGACTATGTAGAACCTGGCCCAGATGTACTTATTCAATTGCTTTTGATTCATGAAGATCTAAGAGCACTTTGTCTATTGATAGGGCCAAATACCTAGAGGGATTGTTTATGGTCTTCTTTGAATAGCTTATAAGGGACAGGCATGCACTTGCGTTCAAATACATTCCACATATGTTCAGTAACTTTACTTAGATTAATAATGCCTTTTATGGAAAAAATGTGAATGGAAAGAATTTATTTATTAAGAGAAAGAAGTTTTCCTTGGGTTTTTTTTTGGGGGGGTCTACAAAGCAAGAGGCAAACATAACAGATGCATACTACATTAAAAGGGAGAAGAGACATACATTAAGTCCTTATGTCTTTTTAATGATGCAATTGTGAATTATATTCTTGTTGCATTTGTAATTAGAGGGCAGAACAGATGGTAAAGGCTTGTTCTAAAATAATGTGTCTATTAAAATTATCCACATTGCTAAACTGATTGTTGACTATAAGAGGGTTTCTTAGCATTGAAATATTCCTTGTAGTAATATGTACTTGATCATTACAGCTCATTACATATAAGCACCACAGAGTATTTATATATATACACACAGACATAAATCTATACCTATATTAGTTGTATGTTGCATATGCCTTTAAATGTCATTGATTACAGTTGTGAAGGAAAATGAAGCCTGATTCTATAAAACGCTTTCCTTGTGGGTAGACAAGACTTGCTGTTGTGTGGTCATATATCGTATTTTCTTCATCTCCAATTTAAGCTGCAGCTAAAGTGCAAATATTAATTTATCTTATGAGGTGTTACTATATAGGACATGATATGGACAACTATGGCATTGTTTTCATTAATCTCCAGAAGCTTTCTTTATGTTTAGTCAGTGTATTTGATCTATCATCTCTTGTTTATAGATTCATCTTATTTTAAGGTCTGGAGATACCTGTGTTGGCAAATTTTTTTTTTCCATGCCAACAGTAATGTTTTGCATTATAAGGCAAGCACAGAACTGATACTATCTAATAATTCTGGATTTTATAAAGTCCTCTCCTGGTATCAAAGTTTTAGGGAGTTTAGAAAAGTGTGAAAAGCATGAGGTGACCCTAGTTTTTGCAGTTCTTATGAATAAGCTATTTGATGTATAAAACAAAATTATTCTGACAACTTTGTATTGACTTAAAACGGGTTTCATGCAACATCCCCAATACATTTAAGGGGTGATGGCTCTTCTCTATCCTCTTTATATCTAAAATATCTGACTCCTTGATTGCTTTCTTGATCTGAAAACCCATCTACAACAATGGGTATAAAGGAAGCTCTTTAGGGTATTTAATTTCAAACATCAAACTTCAATGAATTTCTATATCACAGTGTGATGCTGTAGTTCAGGATATGTGAATGTATGTGGTTGCATGTTCTTAAGATCATCTTGGCTCCACACAGAGGAAGTACAGTAGCTGATATTTTCATCATACTGCCAGTTCCAGCCAGAGGTGGAAGGAAGGCCACAATAAATGTCGATCCCATACACTCAGGAGGAGAAATCAACTCATGGCATTTTTTAAAAAACAGGATTTGACAGGAAAATGACTAAATATATTTCTTGAGTGACCCAACATTTCTTCTTAACGAGGCAAGTTGTCATTGACTCTGCTTGTTGTCTATAAATTCTGACTGACTCAATCTTCATAATGTCAGACTGGTCAAAGGCATCAGTAAATTGCATGAATAAAACATAATACTTGGTAACTGCCCTTAGCTGGTAACATACTGTCATTTCATTTGTTCAATAGTGTTTGTCTAAAATAGCATTTCCTGAATTGGCTATTACTTTTACTTTCCTAAAATGGATACCATAACCTCTGTAAATGCTTAATCAACTTCAGAATTATGCATTATGAAGTGCTAATGGCATACCTGGTGAAAGTAAAGCAGGGACATTGTCTGCTTGCCTATATAGAACTGGACTAAGTCTTTTGGTAATGTTCATCTTCCTTCTACCATAAGTACAGTGTCTTTCCTAAAATTGACATAGAAAGTGGAATCTACCACTGATATCTTTGGTAATGTCACAGAGAACGCTTTGCTTGGGAACTGATAAGGAGTAGTTCATACCAACATGTTCTCCTTCAGGAAAGCAAATTAATCACTTTTCTGTATCTTTGGAGGCTTCAAAACATGAGTTTCATGCATCTGGTAAATAAAACAATAAACACAGTTTTCTATAAGAAAGGTTGACTCTTGGCTTGGTCTCCTTGAAAGGCTTGAGAAGTGGGCCTGTGTGCACCTCGTGAAGTTCAACAAGGCCAAGTGTAAGGTCCTGCATGTGGATCAGAGCAATCCCAAGCACAAGTACAGGCAATGTGCACATGCAGCCTAGAAAGCCAACTGCATTCCAGGCATCAAAAGCATGGCCAGCAAGTCAAGGGGGGTGATTCTGCCACTCTACTCCACTCCAGAGACACCCTACTTCAAGTACTACGTCTAGCTCCAGGGCCCCCAACATAAGAAGCACATAGATCCATTGCAGCAGGTCCAGAAGAGGACCACAAAAAATGATCAGAGGGCTGCAACATCTCTGTTATGAAGACAGGCTGCAAGAGTTTGTGTTCTTCAGCCTGGAGAAAAGAAGGCTCCAGGGAGACGTTATAGCAGCTTTTCAATACCTAAAGGGGGCCTACAAGAAAGCTGTAGAGGGACTTTTGACAAGGTTATGTAATGATAAGAAAAACTGTAATGGCTCTAAAATGAAGGTGGTGAGGCACTGGAACAGGTGGCCACAGATATTGTGGATACCCCATCCCTGGAAGGGTTCAAGGCCAGGTTGGATAGGGCTTTGAGCAACCTGGTTTAGTGGAAGATGTCACTGGTCATGGCAGGAGGGTTAGAACTAGATGTTTGATGTTTTTAAAGTGCCTTCCACTTCTAACCATTCTATGATTCTACCATTCAGATACTGTAGAATCACTTTTTCTTTGCATCTCAATCACATCCCCTACTATGTCCTATTCATAGAAAAGCCAGAAAATAAAGACCGAGAACACTCCTGGCAATGTGTTCTGGCTTTGGGCATATATCTGGAATCATGTGTGGATTGTGAATAGTGGAGTACATCCTTGAGAAAATCAAAGTTAATTTCTGTGTTTTGCATTCTGAGTTATTAAAAAGGAAAAAAAAAAAACAAAAAACCAACCAACCAAACAAAAAGGGATTATTGTCAGTCAAGCACTACGTCCATTGATAGCATTTCTTTCTTACCCTTAGACCAAGTCTCTCAAATACAAATATTTCAAATTACTTCTGCCAGGTATAATTGCATTTTATTGAGAATACGTCATCCTATCATGCCCTCTAGCAGACTGTTAGGAGGGCAATTTTTAACATCAGTGTAGAAAAAGTAGTCATCCTATAAGTTCCACTCTAGCTACTTCCTACTGTGCTCTTTACTCTGCAACTGGGATATTCTTACTTGCTATGCACTGAAGTGCTTTATTATAATGTACATATCCTCTGGTTTTAGAAGTATTCCTCATGCATTCCTTTCCAGTCAGGCAGAAAAAAAAATGTCCAACCCCAAAGAAAAGAAATCAAAGCTAAATAAATAGCAAGCCATGTTTTCCCGTTGAAGGACCTTCGAGCAATGAAAATATAAAGTACGAGAGAGTTTTCTGTTGATTATATTCAACTTATTTTGCTGGACCAGCAAATATAGAAAGCATCTGATCAAATTCCAGCAGTTCATCTTATATTTGGAAAGAAACATATAATCAGTGCACATCCTGCAGTGAGAAAGAAACATGAAACTATTACTGAAAAAACAACTTTATTAGAGAGACCTGTTCAGCCAGATGGAATAGCCATCACTTTCTCCTTAAATGCGTATTTCACACCACTGTAAATTTACAGATTCAGTATCACCATCTCAGGGTCTCTGGTCAGACTCTTATGGGGTGTAAATTAATCTAATACTATTAGTTAAGGATCTGACTCATTAAAAATCAACTCAGTCTGAGGAATACTTTATTTCCTCCCAAAATATAGCATATTTTGTTTGGTTAATCATAGACTACAAAATTTCGAAATGCTTAGATAGAAGTCTAGAAGATACAATGTAATCAGTTTCACCTCCTCCTCCTCCCCCTCCCCCAAAAATGAGTTTAAAGTAGGATCAACTAAAAGTCTTTTCATTTTGAAACAAGTATTTATGATATTTCCACAATATCAGGTATATAATGTCTTCCATTAATTTGCAGTCATTTTAAAAGTGTTTAAAAATAGTAGTAATAATCTTACTGCTTTAGCTAACTTCACACATCTGTGTAGGTGAGCAGATGCTTCTGAGTTTGCAGAACAATGGATGACTAATAAGAAAGATCTTTTTTAAAATAAATGGTGTAATCATGCAGTAGCATTTTTCTAAATGTGCTATTCTTTCACCTTGAATTTCTAAACTTGATCTATACAGCAAAGTATTGCACTGTAAAACAATGTGTCTCTATTGCTTCATTATTGAAGTTGTATTAAATATGAAAAGACTCTTTTGATAATATTGGACTTTATTCAAAGCTTGGAAAAGTTCCTGTGGTTTGACCATTCCAGAGCATTAGACAGGGGAAAAAAATTAGATTACATTAGAGATTAAATAAGCAATTAGTACATAGAATAACTAGAAAAGAGCTAATGTTCAGGGAATTGGAATAGATTCAATGATTACATGAATCTCCCTGATTTACAGGCGTGTTAAATCTGTTTCTGTTCCTGTTTCTGTTCTTGGTTAATAAGCCATAATTTTAATAAGAAATTCGGAATCTCTTAGTTCATCCTTCAGGACAAGTGGTGCATAAATCAATTATATCCAAATTTGGTATTTGAAAAATTAAGTTTTGATTTAGGTACCTATATATCAATGAAAACATCCAAGCTGGTAAATTAGACTTCACACAATGGTGCACTCATTTGCAAAGCAGGATCCTGCCTCCTTTACTTTTGCATTTCCCCTCTCTTTTTCTCTTTCTCTCTCTTTCTCTCTCTTTTTTAAAAAATGCCTATCCCCCCTCAGTCATGTAGTTAAGTCTAGAATGGCCACAATTTTGCCACCAGGCAAAATCTATATTCACTCCTTTTGTTGGGAGAGAAGATGAAACAGAAAGCATTTGGCTTACAATACAGGAGGGACAGAAAATTTATCATCGTTTTTAAACTTCAGGCAACAAGGAGAATGATTGACATGCTAAGACACTAGTGTGTAAAACTTGGCAGAATTTCCAAGGGGTCAAAGTCAATCCATCTATCTATTACATTGCTCTTAGCTTGGGTGTACTCCAGCATTTAAATAGCCAAAAAGATTTTTCTGGGTTTTTTTGTTTTTTTGTTTTCTACTGAGATTTCCAAAACTCTTTTCAGGCCCATCTGTCTCACTTATGAAAAAATACTTCAGTTATTCTTCTAACATTATGAAGGATTAACCTTAAACAATATGCCTAGCTGCATTTCCAATTGCTGAATTGACATCTTTCATGCACCAATTTTGTAGAGGGAAGAAAATAATTTTTGTCTTCAGTCAGAGATATTACCTTGATAATATAAAGTATTTAATAAAATACATATGGATTGAGTCAAAATGAGACATCTAGTTTTAGATGCAGTAAGTTATGCTTGATCAGTATTGCAGCCTGAGGAGAAATATCATCATTTAATGCAAGGTATATTCTATGACTTTTTTTTAAGAACTGAAGTATAAATAAGAAAAATGTAAACTGAGTAGAATACAATTAAAGACAATTCTTTAATGTGTGGCTTTGGTGATAAAAAGTGATGATTGTGGTGGTGTTAGTGAAACAATTTCAGAAAACCAAGCTTTTTTTTGACCAGCTTGCTGAGTTTCTCAATGCTGATTCTATTATGAAGTGGCATAATAATTTGAGCCCTGCTTAACCAAGCCTTTTGGTTATAAGCAGAAAACTTTTTTCAAAAGTTATTGCGCATGAGCTGGTCTGTGAAAAGTATTCCCGACATGGGTGCTTGCAGCAGATACAAAATAATTTGACTTGCCCTTGCAGGAGAGTGAGTGGCATGACTGCAATTTTCTTGCAGATGAAGTCTAGACTTGCAAATAAGTCACCATAACTGTGCCAATGTGCTAAGCAGTAAAAGTGTGGTTGGGTGTTGTCATACTAAAGGATCTTTTCCCAAAGTTTTCATTTTGTCCATCTAAGAAGAGGACAAAAGGTCCTACATTGAACGCTTTCTCTTTGCAGTTCAAAAAGAGAGAGAATACAGGTTGGTTGCTTTGTGGGGTTTTTTTTGTTGTTGTTTATATATAACAACACATAGAGGCTTGCAAGATGCATCCACGATTAGCCAATAGTTTTGGTTTCTAGCAGGATTTAGGAATAAGCCAAATATTATTACATTATCCCTTACTAGCTGGCCAAGCAGGTTGAAGACGATGACTAGAACAACATTATAGTTTCTTCTGAAAACATTGCCTTGGGTTTATGTGTTTTCCAAAGATACTGTCAGCTTTGTCCTCTGTCTTGAAGTCTCAGTGACAGGATAGAGGACACACTAAGTTATCTCCCTTTCTTTGGTTCCACTGCCTCAAATAGGGAAACCTCTGACAGGTATAAAGTTGACTCTTTTTGGCCAGTATAAATTCCATTGCCTTCCGCAACCGAGATGGCCAACATTTTTACGACTTCTTTTCCTTATTATTAAAGTATCCTTAAAAAAATGCTATTAAGCAGTTTTATTTATGACAAATATCAAGTCTTCATTTATCAAAGTAGTGAAAAATTTGGAAGCAAATAGAAAAAAACCCCTACCAACTATGACAAGAGATTGGCTAGTTTGGTTAGTTTTAGGCATACTCAGAAGATTGAAAGCCTTCTTTTATTTTTTAAGCTGGGTATTTTTTTTAAAAATTCAATTCCTAGGTTCTCCTTTTTCTCACTAAAATTAGGATATTTAAATTTTTTTTTATTAAGACTTAGTGATATCTTTGGATATTTTTAGGAGCCACAAATCATAGTAACTTTATGTGGTTTAACATATTGATGTAAGATGAGTTCTTTAGCATTGGCGCAACTGAATTTTCAAGAAATAGAGCTTAATGTAACCTACTAAATTAGGAAGATAGACCTGAAATTAGGAAACCTAATCTTTAATCCCATTCCTGATTTAATACATAGTTTTGCTCTCTGCTTGAGTGTTAGTTTCCTAATACATTAATGTGAGTAATGATATTTATTAAACTCAACATATGGCTTAACTAAAGAATTTTATGCAAGGAATAGCAGAAAGCTTAAAAGAAGGATGGTTAAAACAAGGAAGTTACTGTCTCCTCCTAATTTACATCTGTGGTGTTTCATGATACAGCACATACAGACTGGCAGGTAGGATGGAGTTGCATGGCTAAAATAAAAATAATTGAACAAAGAAATATTCATCCTACATGCTAGTTCCATCAGTGTAATTTAATGTAATTCTTGGGGTTTTTTTGTTATCATTGGCTTTCATAGTGTATAATAAGGGCGTATTTCTTCTGAATAGTCTGCTGTAGATTATGATTATGTTAATGGAAATGAATGTGTTTCTGTCCCTGAAAAGTATATAAGTAGTTAACCTTTGGACTACTCTTGAAAAATTATTATGCAACAAATTTTCTGAAGATCCTTAATATACACTTAGTTTCTCAAAGATCGATGGTATTCCCTTCCTTCTTTTCTATGGAAAATATGTAATTCCTTACTCAGAGTGAATTCACGTAGAAAGGTTTGATGTAGAGACTTGTGTGTTTTATCAGTAGTGTTATTTATTCTAAGTTATTTTTTGAAGTGTGTTATTAGAAAACAAAAAAAATCTTAATATTAATAGTTATAAACAATTACTCAACTTTTTCCAACAAATAAGGAGGGCTAAAATAAAAGCTGATCTTCTTATTCAGTAATTTGACATAAAGGGAAACATCAGGTACAAATCTACTCTCAGGTTCTGAGAGTTGATATGTTTGTATGGAGTTAAGTCTGAGAAAGACAATGGAAATCACATATTTGCAGAAGGAACAGGAGTAGAACTAGATAATACTTTGCATTGATTTGTTCGTACAGACTAAGTTGACATGCTTTTTCAGAGACAGAAACTCTGGTTGTGAACTACTAGCATGTACTTAGACCCACCACCAAACCACTACAAGTTCTGTATATGACTTTCCCAGTGCTGAAACAAATGGTTTAGTAATATTGCAGAGTTATTTTGTTATTTTGCATATAATTTTTATCATGTTTAGCACCATGCATATACTTGCAATTCTAGAGGTTTAAAAGTGAACATATCGTATTGTTAACATATCGTGAAAGAATTTCTGAAACAATTCTTAAGACTGTTAGGATGTAATTAGTTTTATAGTCAAAATGTCTGATTTAGTGTAAATTGGTGGTTGATCATTGGTTTAAAGATGTGTGCACTTTTTGGCCTTCTGGCTGGTAGAATTTAGAAAAAAACAATCTTATTTGGGCAGGTGGAGGAGCAGGGCAGGAAAAAGAAAAGTGTGATTCTTTACATTCAAGGTTTTACTTTCAAAAGGTTTCCCTTGAAACTACTCACATTTCAAATGATAGCTACAGAACTGGGAAATGAATTGGAAAGCAAAGTTTGGACTAAGTGATCACATGATAGGTAGAAAATTCAAAGGTCCGTGATGAATGTAATTTATACCAACGTTCTACAATTTCCCCTGTCACAGCTGATCTAGCCTGTCAGTAATTCACACTATATTATGTGGGAATGATAACTCTGTGGTTAAAGTTGGATTCTACTTTCCTTTCACAGCAGGAATTACATCTATTATATTGTACAAAAGAAGAGTGTATCCACCAAATTAATGTACATGCTCTAACTGCTGAAAAATTGATTTTAAAATCAACAGGTTTGAGTTTTGATTAATTTTGATCCCTTTTATGAAAAGCTACACTGTGCTTTCCATTGTACTGGCAACGTGCTGAGTACTGTATCAGGAGCTCATATAGGGTGCAAAAACAATGGTGTTACTCTCATAGGTGCAAATAAACTACTGTTACAAGCCTGTCCATTTCCTAAAAGGCAGCTCTAGACTAATACAATTTTTGATTTTACTATTGGCTTCTCTATAAGCTTTTCCATTTTTCTTTACCATGTCTCCTGCTACAAATTTCCCTTTTTTCCACTGAGAAAGCATGAGTCAGGCATACTGGCAGTAATTATACTCTTTAAAGATATCCTCAAGCCACTTTTAAAGACTGGAATGCCTAACGATTACTCCACCTTGATCACCTTCCAGTGTAGTAGGAATCCAGGTGTCTTCATCCCATTTCCTATATTGAAAACTCATCAGTACTCTTAAATACCTTCTAAAAAAAGCCTTTATGTTATTGCTGTACCTAGTGCTACTCTGATAATGTCATGAGTCAATGTAGGAATTTCCTCATGCTACTACAGACTGTGGAAAGTTATCATTTAGTGCACATTTGACAGTATTTTATGGTATGTTTTGGCAAAAGTGTGATTTTTCTTTTAATTTACTAAATCAATTTCATATAGTATGTTTTCAGGCATGATAAATTATGGGTGGCTACAAAATCTTATTAACTACTCCATGGCCAATGAGGCACATTTAAAAGATTCTGAAAGCTACAGAAAAATAAAGATTATTTAAAATTTTGTATTAAAAATATTTTAATTGGAAAAGCTATCACGTGTGACTAAATCAATGAGTCAAAATTGTCTGTAACTTGAAAAACCCCTAGTGCTGCTTTTCCTGAGAAA